>PVIJ01002198.1:0-168261 GCA_004024925.1 Scalopus aquaticus | reverse complement strand
TTAAAAAAAAAAATATCTCTAAGGTCTCTTTAAGACCCTGGCCAATGTTAGCAGTAATTACCAGCATTTTTCCCTTCTAACAGCCAATTGATTAAAACACCACTGGGTATAACTGCCCCGACCTCAATTTAGAAATATATTCTTAGTCTTCTAACTAGATGATTGAAATCCACAACTGTGGAGTTCGAGATATCCCTATACAATGTACATGACAATGGCAGAGAAAGGAAGAAAGTCAAGAGCACTGCTTTTGAGGGCCATGGCGGTTGCCACCACCCACAGGCTTCTCTGGAAACTGTCCCAAGAAGAGACCTTGACTGTTTCTATTTGCTGCGGTTTGCATTGGATCTAGGTTCAACCTCGAATGACTTTATGCTAGCCGCCAGGTGCTGGAATTCATCAGGACAAACCCACCATGGGCGACCATGATTCCGTCCCACCGACCTCTCCTGTGAGGCAGAACTGAGCTAAGTGTCAGGGTGAGGCCTGCTGACAGGCTGCTCCACTATTAATGCCAAAACATCAAAGCGAAAGACGGTAAGACTGTAACAAGTTAGAGGAGAATGGAAGAGAGAAGAAACCGTACTTTTAAGAAAATTGTAGACGTTGGAAACCTGGTGAGGCTCCTCTATGGGCATTCTGAGAGGGAAGAGTCAGGTCCTATTTTACATTTCAGTGGGAACAGAAGGGGGGGTGCTTGTGAGACAGAAATTGGAGCAAGTGGAAAAAGAGGATGTTGGCAGAAGGCCTTGACAGCCACCGGGCAGGCAGGCTAGGATAATTATCTAATTACCATGGCATTTGCTCAGACGCTTGGCTTCTCCGTTACAAAGCTTTGCAGGGTAAACCAGTCATTATTTCATCAGGTTTCTTAAAACGACTGATTGGTATGTGCAAAACCTCCTGCTGCGAAACTAGATTCCGAGCTGGCTCACGAGTCCAGCTACAAGCGGGACGGGGAGCAGGGCCAGACTGCAAACCTGCCCACCAGTCCTGACGCTGCGCCAGAAACCCCCGCCGGGAGCTGGGAGCATGGCCAGGCTGGTCTCAGGGCGCAGAGGCAGGCCCTGCGCAGAGCGCGAGGTTCCTGGACCGAAATCTTTGCACGAGGAAGGGCAAGAGCAGAGCCAGTGTGCTGAAAAAAAGGCGGATGAGAATTGGTCCAATTCAAGCAGGTCTCAGGTGGCTGAGCGAGGAAGGGGGTTGGTAAGTCCTTTCTGAACTGTCTGGACTGATAATAGGGAAGGAAAGAGCTTATCTGCGTATCCTTGAAGAAAAAGTCAGCACCTGACCAAGGAGCCCTGCCTTGGTTTCCCTTCTCCCCCGACACAAGGGGCAAGCAGCGGAGAAGCGGCACAGGGGCACTAGAGGTGGGCCTTGGGTCGGCTTCACGTTCCTACTTAGAAATTAGCAAGAAAATCTCAGACCTGGCTGGTCCTAGCACCACGAGGAGGTCAGGTCTAGAACGTGTGAGGTCAGAGAGAAGGTGGCCACTCCCAGAGGGGCTCAGAGGTCATCACGGAACAGGAGGAGCCTATCAGTGATGGAAGAAGCGGTTAGAGGGCTTTCAGTACAAGAGAGACAAGGTGAGACAAGGTGGAAGGAGAGAGAGGGGTCCCCTGGTTTTGTGTACGTGTGGTCATTCAGGCTGTGCCTGTTTAATTAAGTGGATCAGGCATCATACACTCATGTCAGCAAGTCTAATCACACTGTGTCTTCATCCACACACGGCAGAACTGCCACGGTCTTGGCACCGTGAAGGCAGGCTCCTGGTCAGGCTGGCAAGAGCTGTCATGCAACTGGATAGCTGAGCTTCTCCTTGGAAGCTAACTTCCTTCATGTTGCTTTTTTCTTCCTTCCCTCCCTCCCTTTCCTTCCTTCCTTTTATCTGTCCCCGTCTCTCACTTTTATCATTTTGTGTGTACTGAGGTGCTCTATATTTTGGCATTCTGTAGATCTCCTAAAAGTAACCTCAGTGTTACCAATTTAATTATGCTCTAGGGAGCATGGCTCTTAAACTTATTATATACGCCAGGAACAGAGAAATAGGGGCTTGAGACTATTCTCTGGGGCAAAGAACTTGCTACCATAGCGTGCCCTAAACTAACTAAATAGTACTTGTAAATCAGCCTAAAGAATCAAGATAATGTGGGCCTCCCTGGTGGCACAGTTGCGGAGCTGTCGGCAGCGGTGATGAGAGTTCGATGCCCAGCCAAGGAGAATCCCACATGGCGTGGCAGACCTCTCCTGCCTTGCCCGCTGCTCTCAGCAGTGTATTTCTGATCTGCCTGTTCTGCTCCCCGCTCTGTCTCTGGTGAACCCTCTCGCCACCCCACACCTCTGGCCTGTACCCCGCTTGTATGCATAAATAAATAAATCTTTTAAAAAAAAAAGAATCAAGATAATGTTCTCCTTACTCCATATATTGCTTGGTTAAAGATACATAGATACAGATATATGTAGATACATAGATAGATACATACATAGGTAGATATATAAATGAGCATATATACACGTGTGTGTGTGTGTGTGTGTGTGTGTGTGTGTGTATTCAATGAGCAATTCCCTTTTTTTTCTAGGTGGGCATTGAGATGGTCTTGAATCAGAGTGGCCACAATAGAGGTAGCAAGATTTTGGATAAATTGTGAGGGCAGAACTACAAGAATTTGCTGATCAACCCAATATGGGATTTGAGAGACAGAGAGTGTCAAAAATGATTCTGGGGTTTTGCCCAAGTAAAGGAGGAATGGAATTGCTTTTTACAGAGGTAAGACAGAGAGGAGAGCAGCCCTTAAAGGGAAATCAGGAGCTTGATTTGGCACAGGAGCAAGTCGAGATGCCCGTAGACAGCCGCGTGCAGAGATGTGAGTGGAGAGGTGGATGGAAGCAAAGCAGGACTCCAGGAATAATTCGAAACAGGGAGTGAAAACTTTTGTCACCCATCAGTGTTGGAAAAGGTATCAGAAGCCAAGGAAGCTTATCTGGGCCTGACAGGAATGTATCAATACGTAAAAGAGAGAGAAGAGGGCTGCAGACAGGCCCTGACCCACTTTTCTGCTTGGAAGTAAGGACCAGCCAGCAAGGGAGAGCTGGATGGAGGGCTGGGGCAGGAGGGGTGGCCATGAGTAGGAGGTATTCTGAGAGACAGAAAATGGAAGTTTGTCTGGCAGATGCTGTCAACAAGTGAGGAAAGTTAATGCCTTCGCCTGCTAACGTCTAAAGCAATTGTTTACTGGATAACTAATTAGCATAACTAATTAGCATAACTAATCAAGCACTCCTTCTGTCATGATCCCTTTGACTGTTATTTGACTTTTTATGTGTTTATGAGCTATTTTCTTGACCAGATTATACACTCTTGTAGGGCAGGACTATGACATGAATTTCCTTGATTCCCCTGCAGAGCTGGGCAAAGGTCATTGCAAGCCTTAGGCACTTGACAAACATTTAATCTTCTAATTTGCATATTCAACTAAAAGAGCACATGCTTCCTGAAATATGGCCCCGTTAATCTGTCTGGTTGGGATCTGTCCCTTCTCTGACCTGCAACTGCACTTATTAACTATGCCTTTGCATCACCAGTGATCTTTTCATCACTATGAGTCTTGTCTTCTGTAACTAAGGGTTCTTTGTCTTTTGATGGCAGGGGATGTGGTTCACATGTCTTTACAGCTACCAAACGGCCTTAAATTAATTAATTGACTCATGTAATCATCTACCTTGTGTCTATCTAGGACGTCACTGAAATAAAAAACAGAAGAGAAAGAAAAGGCAAGCCACAGAGTGGGAGACAATACCTACAAAAGACATATCTGATAAATTACCGTTTATCAAATACATAAAGAACACTTAAAACTCAGCTATAAGAAAACAAACCTTTATTAACAAATAGACCAAAGACTTTAACAGATACCTCACCAAAGATAACAGATGGCAAATGAGCATATGAAAAGATGCTCCAAATCAGATGTCACAGGGAAATGCAAACTACGACAGCGCTGAGATCCCACTCCATCGCCTAGAATGGCCAAACTCCAGAACACTGACAACACTAAATGCTAACGAGGATGTGAAGCAACAGGAACGCTCATTGCTGGTGGGAACAGCCACTTTGGAAGACAGTTTGACAGCTTCTTACTAACCAAACAAACTCTTACCCATGACCAAGCCACCGTGCTCCTTGGTTTACTTAAGTGAATGGCAAAGACATCCACACAAAAGCCTGTGCCCACATGTCATAACTGCCAAAACTTGGAAGCAACCATAGTGCGCTTCAGTAGGTGAGTGTATGAAATGGTAATCCAGACAAAGGAAAATTATTCAGCACTAAAGGGAATAAGCTATCGAACCATGAAAAGACACGGAAGAAACTTAAACACATATTACTATGTAAGAGAAACCAATTTGAGAAGATTCTCTGCTTTATGTTTCCAACTATGTGACATTCTGGAAAAGGCAAAACCATGGTGATTGCCGGGGATTGAGTAGGGGGTAGAAGGAGTGAATAGGTGGAGCGCAATGGGCTTTTTAAGTTTGTGAAAATACATGCCCCCATAATGATAGATTTATGTCTAACATTTGTGAAAACACATAGAAAGTACATCAAGAGTGAACCTCAATCTAAATTATGATTTTTGGGTGATAATAATGCCTCCACGTTGGTTCATCAGTCATAACAAATATAACTGTCCAGTGGGGGACTGGTGGTAACAGGCAAAGTTAGGGCTTGGTATATATGGGAAATCTCTATACTTTCTGTGTCAACTTTGCCGTAAATCAAAAACTGCTCTAGGGCCTCCCTAGTGGCGCAACCGCTTAAGTTGCAGCACTATGAAGCTATCCATAGCTGCTGTAGCACTAGTTTGATACCCAGCCAGGGAGCTTCCCACCTGGTGAAGCAGACCTCTCCTATCTCACCAGCTGTTCCCCGCAGCAGTGTAGTCCCCTTCAGCAGTGTATTTTGGTAGATCTGCCTGTTCTGCTCCCCAGTCTGTCTCTGGTGAATCCTCTCACCACCCCCACCTCAAGCCTACACCCCAGCTTGTATGCATAAACAAATCTTTAAAAAAAAAAACTGCTCTAAAACAATAGTCTTAAAAAAAGAAAGAGTAACTGGGTGATAGAAAAAAAGCACGAGGGAAAAAGTTGCATTGCCCATTAAGCAAAAATGAGTGGCTATTATTTTGGCAAACAGTACAGTCTTTTAGTAAAGGTGGCAGCCAGAGAAGACAATTTCCACAAGACTCCTTCTTTGTGATGCTTAAAAAACCACGACAAAAGATCATTTTCACTTATTGTTTTCTCCATTTGTTTAGTAGGCATATTTAGTAAACAGCTTGGCGAAGTCTAATACTGTCTGTCATTTAAATATAAATGAAAGCTACCATATTTTGCTAATTACTAGATAAAATATTTTTGTCTTGGTTCTTTTAGCCAGTAGTTCAGGGCCCTCTCATAACTGTAATTGTCTTTTGTCCAGTGAGAGTAGCAAACTTTCCTTACGGGTCATTATCTGCATTCCTCCTGTGGAGAAGGGAGTGTGAGAGCTGAGCTGGGGAGGATGGAAAGGGGTTCATACAAAGAGGGTCATCTCAGACTGCACCTCCAAGAAGCAGAGCTAAGTGTGAGAGGCACAGTCACGTCTCCCTAGGCTGTTTCCCTCGGGGGGTGGGGGGGCGCCTCTACCCTGCGAGACAGCCATGCTGGCAGTGGCAGAACCCAGCCTGAGGGGTCAGGAAGAGCACCAGGGATGCCCCACCTGAAGTCTGGGAGTGAGTTTCCCAGGACGCGGCTGTCCCCAATGCCAGGCCAGCAAACGGCTCCAGGATCCCGCACCAGGGGAGGGGCAGGCATGCAAAGCTCCAACCATAGAAAATAACCCTGAACGCCTTTTAAACCAGCAGACTCCAGAGATGGAAAAAGCATTCACCTGACTCCATGGCGTAACCGGAGCTGCACTTCCCGGGACAGCAGGCTTGGGGCCATCTTTTTGTCACGTGCGATTTTTCATGGCGTGACAGTATTTGGACGCTCTCCGAGGGATGAGGTATCCGCACCCCTGCCGCCCGGCTCCTCTGAGCTGGTCTGGGTCACCTTGCTCCAGGCGGAGATTCCCCTCCCAGGGGCCCTCCCAGCGGCCTAGCAAAGGGCAGGCAGCGCCCGTCCTGAGGGAGAGGTCGGCGGGAAGTGCACGCCAGTGTCCACCTTCCCGCAGAGCCGCAGGCCCCGACAGAGCGGCCATCCCGACACCACCCCGCTCTCTGGACCTACGAGGCCGCGCGGTGGGCGTCAGTGTCCAGGGCTCTGCTTCCAGAGAGCTGCGCCCGTGTGCCCCGCAAATCCTCGGGTCCTCCGTGAGGCTGTGTCCCCATTTAAATTAATACTGAGGTTAAGCACAGGCGGCCAGTGCCTCTGCGGCCCGCGCCACTTGGCGTTTACGACAGCCTGGGTGAGCCCACGGCCGGCGTCCTTTACGTCTGCGTTCACGACAGCGTGGCGTGGGTTTGCGGCAGCAGCGGCGTGGAAGCGCGAGGACGAGGCTGGAGCCTCCTGGCGGCTTCCCACAGCGGGCGCGTTCGCGGCCGTCCTGCTCGTGCCGGACGCGGCTGTGGTGTTAGGGCTCCCCGGCTCGGATTTGGTAGGTTGTTTGGGTGACCCTGAAAACATTTCCGCACAGATAACGTGGTCGTTGCTTGTCCTTTCTGACTTTCGGGCGTATGACTAAGCCGGTGCTTTAGGATAGCGGGGAACCGGCTGACGCCGTGTAAATAGGGGAGACGACCCCGTCGTAGTATTTGTGGTACGAGTCCAGGTTCTTGTTTTTTTTGTTCTGTTTTGTTTGAGTGTATCTGTTTATATATTCATTCATTCCTTTGTTTTTTTTAACATACTGAATATATTTTAAAGCATTTTTCTGTAATTTTTAATTGAGGTAATATTGGGGTACCCCCATCAGCTATCACCACCATAATTCACCCGCCACTCACTCCCTCATACTCCACCACCATAGTTCATTGTGCTTCCTTCCCTCTTTGTTCTTGCCCCTCGTGGCCCCTCCCCCATAATTCCAATTTCATAAAATACTTAAGTATTTTGTAGATACCCAGACAGTAACCCAAACTATTGCTCTGTATAGTTCTAGTAAGTAGTAGAGCCTTAGGTGAATGTTTGCTACTATATATATTTTTCTTAGGAAAATTATGACACCGTTGTTCCAATGTCAGTTATTCAGATTTTAACAGAAAGTTTCAGTTGAGCTCTTGTAACTATAAAACTATATTTTTGTGCTTTTAAGAAAACTTGAAATTTCAAATATGCGTA
Source organism: Scalopus aquaticus (assembly GCA_004024925.1). Lineage (NCBI taxonomy): Eukaryota > Metazoa > Chordata > Mammalia > Eulipotyphla > Talpidae > Scalopus > Scalopus aquaticus. Next base: position 160,941 of record PVIJ01002198.1, on the reverse strand, counting down.
GTTAGACCAAATATGAGCAAGTCAGAGTATAAACCTATCTTTCTTATTACATAAATAAAAGTTATCAAATGTGCATTCAAACATATGAGTATATACTTTTACATAGAATATTCTTGAAAGGCTAAAAAGAAGCTAGTGATGATGTTTGCCTTTCTGCAAAAGGAAATTGGGCAACTCTAAGACGCTGTCATCACTTTGAAATCTGTAGTACTTTCATATGATGTGGATTTTAGAAATTAAAGATAAATTAAAAACAACATATATTTAACTTCCTCTAGCTACTTTTTTCCAATCACTTTTTAGTCCTTACACATAAATCCCTTTTCCACTGTTTGCTTGGTTTGACTTATTTTGACTTGCTGCCAAAATAGTCTTATTGCCCTGTTTGGATAGTAAATAACTGGAACCCGTTTTCCCACTACATGTTTCAGCACTGAGTGTTGTGGGTAGCTCTGGCCTGCTTTACGAAACCTCTCGCTGTGCTGCTATTACAGCAGATGTGATTGCTGTGTCTGCTCCTGCTTTCACTTAGGTGAAGGTTTGTTCACAGAAAAGCCACAATTGTCATAGAACAGTTACCAGTCAAGAGCTGGGTCTAGACATTCACCTTCGTTGATACCTGCTTGCAAGTTCACTCAGATAAGCCCAGTGCTTAAGGTTTTCTCTTCCTTCTTCCAAATTTCACTTATACAAACTGACTTATTTCTTCTAGGACTGAAAAGACTTGGTTGGATGCATAGAGAGAAGCTGTGGAGGCCATACGATGGAGCAAGGATCATCTCCTCCACAAGAAGAGAGGCAGAGAGAAAGGCATGTATCACATGAATTCGTAAGGTCATAGCCAAGTGCAGCCTGTCTGTGTGAAATATTTCCTTCCAGAGCCTCAGATTTAGCTAAGCCTGGATTGCAGATTGTCACATGAAACTGTGTGGTGAATTTATAGATTTGACACTAGTTGATAATTGGTGACATTTGTGCAAACACAGGTACTTAAATACTGTGGAGGGACACGAGGGCATGACAGAGCTCATGAATACTGAAAAGGTGGTGACGTTAATGATCTGGTGGCTGCCACTAAGTACCTCAACACTCACGTGAGGGTTTATCAGTAACTTGAGTTTCTGAGCTTTTGTTTACTTAAGCAAAGGTTAGAAGCATCAATAACTGGGGAAAAGGGTGGATCCTACATGAGAACTCTGAGAAACGTTAAAACCACTGCTATTTCAACATGCATGGAGAGGACAAATAGATGACTAGACTGAAACTGAAGTCCATGAGGAAAAGGAGCGTGCGGAGAGAGCAAACAGAGAAGGGCCAGGTGTGAAAAGTCAACAGGCTCTAAGCAATCTGGGTAGAATAACTAAGGAAGTAAGATTTGTGAGAACTGATTCGCAGCACTGAGAGCACTGGTTAAATGTGCCAAATAAAGTACATGCCACCGGCATGGAGATGTTTTCATTTACGTGGTCTGAAACACCAACTCTGAGAAATGCTTTTAAGAGCTAGATAAAAAGTGCAGAGTAAAAACAAACAAACAAAAACAAAACAGTGCAGAGAGAGGTCCAGGTCCACACAGCATTTATATCTGCGGGGCCAGAGTGACTTACCAGTGAAGCAACTGACCACATTTTCATACTGAATCAGTTTCTCACATCGCTTAATAAAAAATGGAACTATGAATGCAAAGGAAGTAATTTTCTTATTTAGTGTTTTTTTTTTTATATTCATCATTAACTCCTTACAGGGACAGAGTTTTGGTAAATTGTGCTTGTTTTGAAACATGGTGTAGTTAAGGCATGCTTACACCGTTTAATATTTCACACTCAATTTAAAAGGGAAAGATTAGAAATAACGACAAAGTATAGGAATTCTTTTAGGGTCAAGAGGGGGTGTTCTGTGTGTGTCTTATGAGAGCAGATAATGTGACGAGCAGGGACCAGCGGGGAGGGTAAAGCCTGTGGTGTAGGAGAGAGGACGCTGGTGAGCGGGCATCCGTGCTGCAGGGAGAGCCCACCGCTTAGTGGTCATCCTTAATTAGAACCAGGAGCCCCTCGCTCCATAATGGGGGCACAGATGCCAGTAGGTTGGCAGATTTGGTGTTGGGAGTATGTGCATCATCTTATTGTATCTGTTCTCTCAATTAAATGACGAAAAGGACATTAGCTGGGTAGGAAGAGAAGAGGGAGTGTTCAGGATGCGAGGAGAAAAATATGTGACAGACTCCCTTTAGAGATGTCACTGGGTCCCTTGAAATGGTCATGAATGTTAAACATTGTTTCAGCTGTATTGGGATAAAGCTGTGACATAGACAAGAAAAGGGGACTTCTGATAGATTTTTTTCATGGGAGCAATTGGAAAGATTAAGAGAAAAAAAAAGACATTGGCGCCATGTGCAAGACACGGTTTGCAGAGCTAGATGAGGCGTAGGCTTGAGTGGGGAAAGGTGGCGAGGTCAGCCGTCAGGAGGGCCTGTGCATCAAAGTGGGAGAACATGGCGGGCTGTGGTGGTGGCCTGTGGCTGCTTTGCGGGTGGGTGCGTAACGGTGGCTACACCTGAATGGGGAGAAAGTGGGAGGTGGAAGAAAACCGGAACTTAGGGGTGAGCTTGAACTTCTGATTTGAAGAGAAGTTATTGGTCACGACAGATGTCAGGTATGACCCTGGAGAGAGAGACGGAGATGAGGTGGAGGAAAGATGGCAGGAGGTACGGAAGTCCAGGAACTAGGTAAGATGCTTGAAGCTGGCATACATCATTTGTATGAATGTTGGAATCATGTACAACTGGTGTTAGAATTAGGAAGAGAGGAAAGATGTAGAGACATGGGTGAAGCACTACGTGTTTCAAAGGCTGGGAGTACTGGTAAGGCGGCACCGTCCAGGACGACCTTGGCGGATAGTGAGGCTAGGTGCACTGACATCGGTGTTTAATAAGCATCTAAATGAACGGTTGTTAACCAGGCTGTATCTGATGTAGCTAGTTTATAGCAAATTAAAGAAAACACACCTGAAATATCTTTAGATAGTAGCAATAAAACTAGAGAGCAGATTTTTTTCATGACCATGATTGCTGATCCTAGTCTTTCAGAATTAAAAATAAGTTTCCAGATAGTCTGCAACTTGCCACTACTTTCTGTTGGAGAGCCATGATAGGATTAAATGAGATACTAATGAATTGTTTGGAACAGCATCTGATACCTACTAAGTAACAACACCCCCCACCCCCGCCAGAATCGTGAAGGGTAAAACTAAAGGTCACTTCCTAAGAAGGGCAAATTGCAAGCCTGCTTTGCCACTTTTCTTTATATATTATTATCTTTTATATCAAAGGTCATTTTGATCTATACAGGTTTTTTCCTGATTTGTAGGCCAGATGTTTTTTGCAGTATTTCTGAAAACAGTCCTGTGTTAAGAAGTATAAACTCTGCTTCAGGGTGTTGTAAGTACTGGGAGACAGATTGAACAGTTGACGTTGGGACAACTGACTAGAAGTATTTTTATGCCATGGGGTACATGTTATGCTCTCAAACCCAGAGTCCATAAAGTTGAATATACTTGACTACTTAAACATTGTAAAAACAAACAGTAAGCAAGGCTAGGAGGCAAAAGACAACTAAAAATTTTAGCTGCAGTGTGTGGGGTGGAGAAAGAACATCCCTAATGTTCGAAGAGGTTTTGTAAAACAAAAAAGCAAATCAAAATTTTCTAAGAGGCAAAATGTATGGATGTGAATAGGGATTGGAATGAATAAAAATGGCTTTTGAATACAGACGAAGGTATTTGTCAGATAGAATCACAGGAAGCCGGTCCCCATTGTTGCTCATAGAATCAACTATATAGAGGATATACATGGCTTTGAAAAGGATGCAGAGAGACCCCTTCCCAATCACTGTGAATGGGATGAAAATTCAAACAGTGTGGACTCTGGTTGTCAGTGGTGATTTTTTTTTTTAAATCAAAATCCTAAATATGCATATCCTCCAACCAAGCAATTCCACTCCTAGGAATTCATTCTAAGAAGATAAGGTGACAACATTCCAAACATAAGTGTGTCTGAGCATCAGTAATAGTATAAAAACATTTAAAAGTGTTGGAAATTGTAAAAAGATGCATACAACAGATTGCTGAGTGAAATCAGTATGTTACAAAATAGCTTGTACAAAAAACATTTCTGTAGAATTCCCATGTGGTTTCTGAGTGTGTGTCTATCGGAGTGTCTAAATGGATGTGGAAAGGATATTTCACCATGTGGATGGTGGTTGTCTCTGAGTAGTGGAATTTCTAATCATTTTGACTCTGTGTTTACGTTGTCTGGATTGTGAATGAGGACCGCTGACTGCCCCCTGCTTCGATTCTTGCTCTTCTAATCTTTGCTCTTGTCCCCCCCCTGCTTGGACCACCTTTTCCCTCCATGTGTTTTCTGCTCAACAAAGCTACGTTGGAAAGAATTTCTCACCACTGTTCTTGAAATAGAAACATCACCTCACTGACCTCATCACCACCCCTTGTCCCTGTCTTAGTCTTTCCAGCTGTACTTAGCACCATTAATATGTTTTAATTTTCCCTTATTTTATTTATTTTTTTTATTTTGTGATTCCTTCACTCTCCACTAGGAAGTAATCTCCTCAAGGTCAGGGTTTTGTTGTAGGTCAAGGTCAGGGTTACTGAGCTGTAACCCCAGTGCCAGTCATGCATCAGCACTTAATAATGATGCATGACTTAATAAACAGGTTTTGTCTGGATGAAATAGGTGTGTGTGTGTGTGTGTGTGTGTGTGTGTGTGTGTGTGTGTGTAAGTAAGAGAGAGAGAGAGAGAATATCAAACATCTTTGTACCAAAGGGAAACTTTTTATCTTACATTCAGGGTAATTTCCTCTGTTGAATTTTACTGACCTAAATAGTCATATGTTTAATTGTGTTCCCAAAGTGCGTGTCTAAGGGGGAAGCCACATATTTTTGTTTTCTAAATCCTTTATCACCTTTGAGTAAAATAAGGTCCTAAACTGCCGAAAACCTGCTGCTCATGTTTTGTTACCAGTTCTATAGGAATCCAAGAAAGAACACATCGAAATTTCAAAGTGGCAAGAACAGTGAATTTCCTTTTCCTTGTATATGCAGTATAGTTTCTTTGCAAAGGGGGTGATTGTGGCGTCTGCTGCACAAGAACTGTGCGTGTGGTGATGCCTGTGCCACCCTCGCCCAGAGCCTCTGGAAGGCCCTTTGCCCCACTTGGTGCTGGGATTTCGGGCTGTGGTGACCCGTGGAGGATGTGGGGGGACGCTTAGAGCTGCATTTACCTGTTTACTTCTCAAGGGCTGGACCACTTCCCGAATGCACAGCTCCAGGTCATTTAGATAGTCTCTTTCTGTCTGTATCAGCTCCTTGATGATCTTGGACCTCTTTGCCATCATTCTCTGCAGCTGGTGCTCGTCTTCCTGGCTTGGGGTCTCCCCAGCAGAACACCCGGCCTGGGGGGTCATCTTTTCTGTTAAATGAAAACATGGACGTGTGAGGCATTCTGCTAAAGTCTCTGGCCCCTTCATTATAAACAGTGCCCCTGGCAGATTGTTGTTGACAAGGGCAGAGGCTTCCTGTGTCTTCAATGTGTTCGCAGATCTGGGGTGGTGGTGCCCTGAAGGTCCGAATCCTGTGAGACTCTAGCAAGAGAGGGAGTGAGAGAGCCTATTTGTACCGGGTCAGTTAGAAGACACTGGATGGTCATACATGTCTTGGAAGTCCCCCAGAGCTACGGTGGGAGGCAGTAAACTGGGCTCCGGGCAGGAGGGAAAGATAGTACCACCACAGTTCTGAGCTCCTTCTGGACTGCTTGCTTTCCTGTCAGAGAAAGACTTTAAATTAATAAGTGGAACATCTTCCAATTTTGTTTGTCCCTATTAATAAATTATTGCCCCTCCTCCCTGTTGGCGCAGACAACTCAACAAAACGGAAAAACAGTTGCAGGTAGTGGGTCTTTTCTTTCACGTTACAGCCAGAATCCAGGAGGACTAAGGCGGTGGTGGCGTAGACAGTTTTCAGCTAAGCTTCTTCGTGCCTCCTCTGCAATGCCTTGTGTAACTAGTTATTTCAGAATTCTTGGAGTGCTTAGTATAAAGTTGCAAATAAAAATTCACATTGCTGAGGATGTTGAAATGAATGGGAAGACTCACACATAACCAGCGTTGTATATTAAAGGTTAAGAAAGCCGAATGTCCCCGGATGAGCAACTACCCAGAGCAAAATGAAACTCTGGAAGCTACAGACGCCGACCATGAAATCAGAGCAGTGACAGATATGGGCAGTGTGGGTGTGCATGTGTGTGTGTAAATGAATTTACTGCCAGCTTGAAGTCATTACAAATTTAACTTTCATCTTAGATTCTGCAGTTGCTGAAGTCATTTTATTTCCTTTAAAGCTAATACGGTTCTCATAACTATGTGAAACATCTTTGATGGTGACAGCATTCCTGAGAACGTGGAGCTTCATAAAGGACTTACAAAAAGTCTGTACAGAAAAAAAAAGTGCACAGGTCAAGATGTATGGAAATGGAAATCAAGAGAGACCGTTCTCTTGGCTCACTTCAGAAACAAAGCTGAGATAACCAGAGAAGCGTTTAGTAGAGCTGTTCATGGTTTGATGTAGAGACTGCCCAAGAATGTGAAGAGACACTTCAGAAGAAGCCTTCCTCCCTGGCCCACTAACTTCAGGAGTTCAGCGAGGTTCGGTGATCAAACGCTGAGGGGACACAGTGAAGGGGACGCCAGCCTTGCTGGAAGGTGTGTTAGGGGGTTTCTTTGAGCAATTTTGACTGGCAGGTGAATACACTTCTGGACCAGTTGCCTGATAATGGGTCTTCCTTCATCAGGGAAGAAGATGGGTTTGACAGATGGCATCTAAGAGCACGTGATTTCCTTAAGTGGGCTGTTCAGTGCCAAAGAAATGATCTATATAAGTTACACAAGAAAAATATAAAAGAAGAGAGAATAAATGTGTCAATTCATGTTCCGTATCTTATGGGGAGTTTTAAATGCTTGCTTCTAAAGTAAAAATCTGCTCCCAGCACCCCAAGTTAGAAAGGACAAGTTATAATCAGGAGTCATTAGTATGAATTATTTAGGATACAGAGAGGAAGGCAGGTGACTGGTGAGGGTCTGTATATACAACTTGACCTTCCTGAGCCTTCTTTGGCTGCTTCTAAAAGGGTGAATGTTGGAAGAAACAGCAGAGGAGGAACCAAGGCAGAATCCTTTCTCCTGATAAGTACCTCACAGAAATGTCACCAGTAGACAGCCTACAAACCAGCATGGATAATATCCAAATGTTACTTCACATTATCTTGAAATAAAAGGAACACTCTTGGAAAACTGCTCTGGTCCAAGCCTAGTCTATGTTCTAAGCATTTGTGTCTTATCTGCTAGCTATTGAGGACTAGCAAGGAGAAAGGAGTCTTTCCTGACCTTTGGCAAAGAAATATCCCTAAAAGTACTTTCTCAGGTTCATTTACTTCTGAATTCCAGGATTCAGTCACTCCATCCACTTAATTTATTTCATAGATTTTCCAGTTGTTGCCCTTTGAAATGTATGGTATAGATTTTATTGATTAAAATTGACTAAAAATGGAATAAACACAGTAGTAAATAGAAACATGAATTTGACAGCATATAAATGAATAAATGAAAAATGCTTTGGGAAACAAAAAGGATTAGATTTTCCAGTACCACTCAACAACTTGTTCAGCATGGATTTGGAATTGGAGCTGGTATGGTAGTTAAAGTGGCAGCCAAGATTCCCCTTCAGGTATAAAAGCCTCCTTCAGGATTTCAGTTGAGCAAGCGTGTGAGCTGTTTGCTCTTTCCACTCTGGCCAACTTTATTGCAGTAACAAAGACTCGACTTGCATCATCTATGGTCAAATCTCAAAACACTTTCTATGTTTACATTCCTAATCCAACAAACTCAGCAATGCATTGTGGGCACCAGTTTCCATTGTATCCTCTCTACCATTAAAACTTTCATCTTTCAGTTTTACTGGTTTTATCTAAGGCTATGTGTAACACAAATATCAACATTTATCACCCAACTCAGCAGTTAGCTAAATAACCTTGCAATAGACATGTATTTAGGAAAGAAGGAAAAATAGAACTTCATGAATTAATATTTTCCTTAGTTAGGCTAAACTGAAAGACTGTCCAAACTAAAGCAAAGGTGAGGCTATAAAATTAGATTTAACCAAAATATGCCAGAGCGTATGAAAACAGTCCCACATCACTGATCCCCTCTTGCCGATTTTCAGTATTTGATTTTCAATATTTGAGCCACAAATTTTATAGGTAACATGTGTGGGAATTCCTGGGAATCTAGGAAGGTAGCTATTGTTTGAGGGTAACTGCATTAAGACTATCTTGGCTTTCTGAGTAGTGGAACCTGGCGGACGAGTTAGTTAGCCTCCCCTGGCCTCAGCTTCTTCACCTGTTACAGAGTAATGGGAACTATTCCAGTGACCTTAAGAAGCTGAACTTACTGGAGCAGTATTTGGGGACACCTAGGGATCTTTGAGACAGCATCAGAGTTATTTATTTCCATAGATACGGCAATGGAAGTCGCCTTTCCCTAGACTCCAGTTTTTCCACTCTTTAGGGCAGTTATCACCTGCTTTAGTGTTACCAGCCTCTTAGAAGATGGATGGCTCTGAAGTGGGCCACAGCCCCGTGTATAGGAGAGGAGAAAATAGGGGGTGCCGCCCTCAGGAAAGTCAGGACGGAGCTCTGTTGGGACTCCAGAGAGCTAGACTGGGTGTCTATATAGAAGAGCCTGGTCCTTTAGTACAAGCATACATATGGCAGTTAGTTTGGGGGTTTGTATTTTTGAATAATGGGCTTATGTACATATTCTTCTGCAATTAAGTTTTTGTTGTTGCTGTTATGTTTTGCTACTTGTTTTTTTCCATTGTAACAGTATATCCTTTTTATAAGTCTGTGTGCTCTCTCTGGAGAAATAGCCATAGAGTGTCTTTAGTTAGAACAGCAGTAGAGTTGTCAGACACTGCTCTTTGCTTGCCCATTATTTGTTCTGCCCATTCTCTATCATTTTCCATTAATTAAACCCTCAATAGATAAAAATGCTTATTACTCCTTAGATTTTCTTCCAACCTCTTGCCCACTTATGAGGTACAAGTAGAAAACCTCTGAGGGGTTTCTGGATGTTTGTAAGAAGGAAAATGGCTGGGTGTCCCTTCTATCATTCTCCACACCTCATGGTACTTGCCCTCTTTTTCCTGCCTGAAATTTAGATGGGAGCCTGGTGGACCATAGCCAAGGTAGGAACGTGAAGTCAGAGCCATGGGGTTCAGACCTGCTCCCCATGGGTGCTGTACAAGAGTTGTAAAGAACCTCCTTACTGCTAGATACCTTCCCAAGACACATTGCTGTCTGTCCATTGATTCACATTTGCCTGTTGCTCACGGAAAATTATATTCTTATCTGACAACGTTCTTGGTATCTGGAAAGGCAAATGCTGTAGGTAATGGAACCAAAAATGTGGAAATGGCCTAGAAGGGAAGAAGGACATCAGGATACACACTGTGGTCTGGAGAGCAGGTGACTGCTGCTGTCCAAACAGCAAAACGTTTGGTGAATCTCCATCTCATACAAAGGAATACAATTAGGAGAAATGGTAGCTACGATAAAAATATTGGCAAGTCTCTGATTATTTCTTGCCATTTTCAGCCAAATCACACAAATGGGAAGTGAACACAGACCACAGCTAGTCTATAAGGAGAGGTGGAATACCTAAAAATTATATTCTGCTATAGACCTACAATTTAAATGGCCTGAAAGCCCCATAATTAGATTGAAAATGCCAACTGCTTCCATCTTCACACTAAAGTCCAAGAGGTAGGTCTAGCAGGAGAGACAATTGGCACCTCAGCCTTCCTCCCCTTGAAGAGTTGTCTGTGATTCCAAGAGGGAAGGCACGCCAGCACAGCTACATTTCCAGTGGTGTCTGTAAGCCTGCAAGTGGCCATCAGATGAAGGTCACTGTGCTCACCCCTAAGCCCCTCCTGGACCTCAGCCATTATCTAGTTCACAGTTACTGCTCATCTCTCCTATTGCTCATTTGTTTGCAGAGACTTCTGGACTTTGGAAAGGTCTCTGGACATTAGTGGTCCTCATATCCTGATTTACCTTCCTGCTATTGATAGGCTTTCTCCTGGTTTCTTTAATTTGGATTCTTTCCCACTGTGGTAGGCAAAATAATAGCACCTCAAGCTTGTCCACATTTGATCTTCAGGGCGTGTGACTGTGAAAGCGTACATGGGAAAGGAGACTTTGCTGGTGCGACTTAGTTACAGACTGTGAGGTGTGGAGATTATCCTGGATTATATGGTGGCTCCAGTCTAATATCTTAACTCATAAAAAGAGAAAGTAGAAAGCAGAAGAGAAACAGGAAAGTTGAAGAGTGAGAAGAGATGCACCATTCCTAGTTTTGAAGATGGAAGGAAAGTGGGAAGGCGGGTGGCCTTTGGAAACTTTCAGTCACAAGCAGCAAGGAAATAGTACCAACCACCTGAGAGATTGTGGAATGGGTTTCTCCCCCGAAACCTCCAGGAAGGAACACAAGCCCATGACACCAGGACCTCAGCCAGTGAGACTAAGCAGAGAGAGATGGAGAAATATAAAATAGGCAGCGTGGGTTAGGTGACATTGAGAATTGAATGAGAAGGTGTAACAGATGTTTAATTGGAGTTCCATGGGTCTAACAGAAAAGGCAAGGAAGGTAAAGAAAAGGCAAGATTTGAAGTCTAATAGCTGGGGACTTGTCAGAATTTTTGAAAAACATGAATTCTCAAAATTAAAAATTATAGTGAATTCCAGACAACATAGGTAAAATTAGAAATGTAAGTTTAGCATTTTGAAAATCAATATCATAATAACAGGAGGTAAGAAAAGACAAATTGTTCTCAAAGGGATAACAGTGAGACCCGTGGTGACTTTGATCAGAGCACTGAGACAAGCAGAAGATAGTACAATAATGCCTTCAGAGTTGACACAAAGTAACTGTCACCCTGAACTGGATTCTAAAAACACTTTATCAAAAAATGGTAATAAAATAAATATACTTTTAGGAAAATGAGGATCCACCCAAGGATCCTTACTAAACGTAATTCTAAAAAATATTTCTTATTCAGGGTAAATGATGCCAACTGGAAGATTGAAATGCAAAAAAGTAATAAAGAAGGAAAGAGACATTACCCAGAACAGTAATCCAAGAAAAAGTACACTTGAATAGATGAAGAGAAACAAGCCAGTTAAAGCAATAGTCAATGGCATTCAGAAATTTTTCTAGTTTTTCTAGTCCTGAAATATTTAATTGCCTTTCACATTAAAAGGGGAACACATTGTCGTAAAGATCACACCTAAACCTATTCTGGAGAAATTCTAAATCTGAGGATAAAGAGATACCCTTCTAAGTTTCTAGAATGAAAAGATTAGAGCAAATGCTTGAAATAGCTGTCGTATGTGTCATGGTGGATTCCAGAAGACATTGGAATCATGTAGAAAGAATTCTGAGAGAAGAAATTTGATCTTGGTACCCTTGTTATTTATAGTTTAGGATAAAAGACAACTATTTTCAAGTACAGGAGAGCTTGGAAAGTAGCCACCCTGTAATCCCTCTGAAAACTCTACCTCAGTAAGAATTCCTGTCAAGTGAAAATAGTATCTAAGCTTCTTGGGATAGGATAATTCAAGACTTAAAGAAGCACGGAAGAGACTTCCTTTCTCCATTTTTCTGATGAAAACTTTGAACGAATACCATAATCCTGCCTGAAAGTTTGGAAATTTGAGTGTTCTGAAGAGAACAGGGATGGGTGAGTACTCACCATTATGCCTGCAGAATAAACAAGTGCTTGGAGACCTTCACTGAAAACCAGAGACTGGTAGTTCCTTTTGCTGCCCGGGAGGGACTGATATGACCAATAACACTGGTCAACAAATTTTTATAAAAGTCATGTTACTGAAATAAAATTAGTCATTTCCTATCAATTTGTATGTGCTCAACACGAATATGACAGTCAAATTCTAATTTTGGCTCTAGTATTTTTTTGTAATCTGCAATAAATTGATGTTTACATCCCAAAATGCATGCCAATAGTAATAGGCCTACAGTTAATACCAGTAAAAAATCAAGTCCTAGACTACTTCTTAGATTTCTTCGCTTGTCTCTTGTACAGCTGTTCAGGACTAGAATACATGGAAGACGGTTTCCATTGTGCAAAAGCACAGCCTTAAGACTCAGTTTTGATGAGTCTAGAAATAGTCTCAATTCTTGTGGGTCACGAGTGGTTTCTAAGGAATTCATGAGGCCCTCAATATTAGAACAGAATAACAGAGTACTTTCCTTTCTGAAGAAAGGCTCCAACTGCTGGTGGCACTTTCAATATAAAGTAATTGTGACATCTTCTTCTAGAAGATTCCATTGTTGGAGTCTTGATCCTAGCAATTCAGCCTTATTCTTGGATAAGTCCAAATCATGAACTAGGACATTGAGTTCTTCCTGTGTTAGTCTGTGTGGGGTTGATGATGCACCACAATCTGGATCATTGGATCCAGAAAATCTGGATCATTGCATGCTGATGGAACAGGAGAAGAACAGGTCGGCTCACCCTTGTCCTCATCAGATGAAGCAAGAGAATATTCCACTGGAGGTTCTGGAATAGGAAGTCCCTCACCATGTGGAACTGGTCTCAATGCAGACGGAATGTTTGGGTCGACTATTCTTCACTTCTTTTGCTTCGTTATTCCACCGGAAAGAGAAGGAACCAAGCAGAAGTAACAGTCTTTGATGTGGTTGCTTGGCTCTCTCCACACATGGGGACTGCAAATGGCATTGATGGTCTTTTGCATTGAACCACTGTGAAAGCTGTGTTGTCCATGTAGCACAGCATCTATGTGGGACCCAAGGCTTGTCTTGGTCACCAACCTTGCATCTGAAGTAAAGACGATAAGCCTTCTTCACTTGAGAAGTGATACTTTTCTTCTGTTTGGCAAATGTCACTTCCCCACAAATAGAATAGGAATTGTCCACGCTATTAACGCGCTTTCGAGGCATTACTGTTCTGTATTGTGCCTAAATGGATAAAATCGTAACAGTTCTATGGAACTGTCTCGCACAAAGTCTGAAATATTTTCAATGCTCAACCTTTATGACAGGGCTTTCTGGAGTGCACTGCTGACGTCAGCTTACTTCAGCAGCTGCCTGGCAGTAGTATTGCATTGCATCAGAAAATGATGCAATCAACTCTGGATGATGTGTGCACGATGGTCTTATGCAATGCGATGCAATATTACACCATTCTAGGCTGATTTAGGATGTTGTTTCACTCCTACTGGATAAATTTACACAGTGAAACATATAAAATAAATTATATGAAATATCTTCAAAACGAGAGCTAATAAAAAATTTTCAGAGTTATATCCATGTTCAGCACACCAAGATAGTACAGATTAGGGCCTTTTTAAGTCAGTAATGATCTCACTGTTGACCAGTGTAATTAGAATAATTAGAGCTGGTGTTGTGTGTAGATCGAACTGATTCAGAAGATGAAAGAGAGTGTCGGTATACACCAATGTAATGGGACTGAAGCAGATGCTATAGCACAGGCACACACCAGGCTTTCTGGGTATATTAAAACTTTCCCCCCAAATACAGTAACTGAAAAAGAGAGGGAAAAAATTTCAATGTCAGAAGCAAGTCATGTTTTAAAATTCAAAATGGTTTTGATTTGGGCTTGGACTACAAGGCAATTAGAACAGACCTTTTCTTCCAAAAAAAAAAAAAAAGTGGCTTTAAAGGAGTTTAAAAATCACATAGAAAGGCAAGTTCATAAAAATGAGCAGTCTAAGTCTAACTAGAGTAAACAGCCTAACTGAATACATCTGTGTTCCAAACAGGACACTGGTGATGGAAAGACCTTCTTAGTTCGTACATCCCCCGTCTGCTGGCTGTGGGGCTCTCTCTGTCACAGACACACATGACTGACGCAGTTTAGCTTGCGACTTTCTATCACACACCACATGCATGCTGCTTTGAATCTCTGGCAAAGTGTTATTTCAAGGTAATGTGTGTAATAAAACTCTTCTTGTGGTGTCACAACCATGTTATTTCTCCTCACAGCATTGTTAGCGCGATACCTACATTGACTAATACTCACCTGCCAGTTCAAAGAGGAACGGATGCGGTGGGTAAGAGTAGTCACACACCTCCTCACTCTCATACAATAGAAGCCCTAAAGCGACATCTTGGTGGAATTCGACATAAAGCATCAAAAGTATTACTCACGAAGCAGGAACTGATCTTAAGACTGTGATTTTCATTTCAGTAATTTTAATGATATAAATGTTTTCCTCTCAGGAAAACAGCAGGATATATTCTCATGCACCCCCTCCATTTTTTATTGTGTTAAAAATACAAAGCGTAAAATTTCCCTCGAAGCTCATAGCCACACTAAGTGCTCTCACACTGCGTGGCCACAACCGCCAGCCCCCTCCAGATTTGTTCGTCTTCCCTAACCGGAATTCCACACCCAGTAAACAGTTATGCCCCTGCCCTCCTTCCTTTGGCCCCTGGTCGCCCCCATCTTTCTTTTTCTTCTTTATAATAAAAAAAAGGGAAAAATTTGTTTCTAGAGAAAAAAATGCAATTAGGACAAATAGTCAAACTTTCTTGAAATACAAAACTTTAGATGTAACATACTACCCATAAACTCCACATTTAGCTAACACTAGACCGAGTTAGATGTTAGATGTCTAGATTTTAATTGTTCCTTTGTTTTGTTTCTTTGCTTTCCACGTAACCTCACTCACCACTTAATAAGAAAGGACTGGAGCTAGTCCTTTCCTATACCAACTTTAAGGCTTTGCGTCACAGCACCTGCCCTCACCCCAACTTTCATGTGTTCTGTGTGGGCACACGCCACTTACGACAGGCCTGCTGAGTGACCTGCAGAGCTATTGGCTGTAGAGAGCTCAGGCCTGACCCTGGCCCTGACCCTGAACTCCCGCAAGTGACTAAATTACTTCTTAATTAAATAAAAGTAAAAATATCAGAATATGAAGATGAGCCAGCCAATTTATAAATTTCATAGTTTTTAAGAGTTAATTGTATCTATCAGTTTTTAAATTATGTATTGGCTTTGAGCTGATTGTATGCTTTATGTTGCATACATAGTATGAATAAAATAATCATCCTTTCTGTCAACAAATGTATTATCTGGAAAGAGAGATGGGTCATTAAAGCCCCAGAGTAAATCGGTACTCTCCAGTCCCTACCTAAAGTCTACCCGCCGATGTCTGTACACTCAGCCCCTGAATGACTGTGTCGTTGTGTTCAACAGCAAGACTAGTCGTGTCTGTTATACTTCCTATTGTAATTTCACTAATTTAATTAAACTCACATCAATTGGTGAAATCCGAGAGTAAAGGAAACTGTTTTTGTGAAAACTTCTTTATGCTTTGAAACGATTTGGTCAAGTTAACATTGCCAGCATATCATGGTGTATCAGGAGTTCTGTGAGGTGACCATATAAAAATTTGAAAATTTTTCTGAAAAGATTCTGTGACCAAATCACTTTGCAGTGTAAAATATCAGCCAGCATTTAGACACTGACACCCAAATACAGTTGCAGTAAACAGTGGCCACTGCTCAGTACAGCAGTGAGGTCCCCCCACTGGTAGATGGCGAGCTCTGGGCCTGAGAAGGGCAGGGCAGCCGCCTGGCTAACTTGGCAGCAAGTACAGATGTGAGAAAAGCTTGGTGTGACAGAATGTTAAGAGAATGTGGTGAGGGGGTGAGTCTAGAGAAACCCTCAGGAGACAGATCTTGAAGATCAAGTTAAAGATTCTAGAATTTAAAGAATTATTTTCAAGAATAATGGAAGTCACTGAGGACTTTCTAGCAAGCGAGTGATGTAATCAGATTCTCCTTGCAAAACCACTTTAGCCCCATGGGAGCAGATTTGGGGTAAGAGGGTGGAGAGCGAGGCTGTAGGCAGGGAGTCGGGAGGTGGCCGTGAACTGGGCGGTTCCGTCAGGGAGGGAGGATGGAGGCAGCTCAGCCTGGTGTGGATGCCCACGGAACGGAGAGAACTGACCAGCTTGAGAAATGCAGGCGCTGAAGTGATGGGCATGCCCTGATGAGCCTTCCGTGCCAGGGGCCAAGGAGGAGAGTCAGGCTGCTTCGATTTCCCATGGTGGATGGGGCAGTGTCCCCAAGAAAGAAAGGGGCCCTGTGGCAGCAGCGCAGAGGCGGAGATAGCCAGGGCCGACCCAGTCACATCACGGTTACAGAAAGGCAAGCTCATTTCTGGGCAGAGAGCCCCTCACCTTAAAGAACAGGTGGGCATTGAGTCACGCCCGTCCTCTTTCCCGTCTCCCACTCAGGTCGATGTGGGGTTGTTCAGGCATGCCCTTGGCTGGGACTGAGCATTTCCTCCTGACCTCTCACAGCCGCATTTCACGTCTGCTCCCAGAAGCTCCCAAGCCCTTGACTTAGATTGCACTGAGCCCTGCTGGCTTAAGTTCCACACGGTAAAATCTTTTATCAGTTTCACTGGAAATCTGCCCCATCGAAAGATGAATGGAGCAAGCGTCTGTGAAACAGGTCGAGAATAATTGCGTGTCCGACGGATTCTGGAGAGGAGCCAGTGAGGTATTAAGGGGAGCTGTGAAGGGACGGGCTCTGTGCTGCTTGGAACTTGAAAGCTGAAACATTGGGGCAGGGAGATATTTTATCCTCATTTGAAGGGCTGTGATTTATTTCCTCCGACTGCTAATTGCCCCGGAAAGTAGAGAAGTAGATTTCAAAAAGGAATTCAACAAAGCATCCCCAGCTTGAAAAACACTTAAGGGGCATTGATTTGAATTCACAGGCTCCGGCAGTGATCAGCGCAGGGCAGCCCAAACAATTAGGAGGGGAATAAATGGGCACTTTCTGGAAATGTCCTTACTTAAAGTCGTTAGCAGGAAAAGATGAGTGAAAGAGGGCAAATTTTAAGCCCCGAACAGAAAAGGAACTTTATTTGGCAAAATTCTGTCTTTATTCATCTTTCTGTTGTAATTGTTCCATTTTTAAGACTGCAGAATTTTGGCCTGATGAGAAGTGCGGACCTTAATCCGTCTGTTCATTCACTGCACTAGTATCGAGTGCCCATTGTACTAGGTCAGTGGCTCTCAGCTGGCAATTTTACTTCTCTCAAAGCCCCCCTGGGCCATCTGGCCACCACTGGAGTCAGTTTTGGTTGTTACCGTTGGGGGTGGGAATGCTCCTGGTGTCTGGTGGGCAGAGTAGAGAGATGCTGCAACAGCCTATGGTGCGCAGGTGCTGGTGGCCTGGATGGGGCTGGAGCCTTCGCGGTGGAGAGGTGGCCAGGGCAGAGACATGGAAGGAGAGATTCTTGTGACTCTGCCTGGTCATCCCAGTCAGTGATGGCCGTGGCCCCTGGTGGCTCTGCCACACCACCCAGGTGTGCAGTAGGGTTTACCTCCCCGTCTGTGTACGTGCCCTGTGGCCTTTGCATGACGACAAAATCACCTAGTGACGTGTTTCTCAGAAGGTACCCTGTCATTAAGGAGGCACGTATCTCTAACTTCAACTACAGAGAACATTTTGTTGAAGAGCTTAAAATGCGGCTTCTGGAAAGTACTCTTTGGCTTCTGTTTAGTTCACGATTGTACAGGTAGAACTTAATGATCTCTTAATATTTTTGAGTATGGATCAGAATTCTATCAAAATCAGCTGATTCCTTTTAAAAAAAATACCATAAAACAGGTACTAGCGCTAAAGACTAAGGTGCGAGCAGTAGAGAGGACACGGGGGTTGAGAAGCATGGGCCGTGGGGCCAAGCAGACGTCGGTCTAACTGTCCTCGCCACTTTGTCTCGGTCCTCACTAGCTGTGTGCCGTGGGCGCCACCTGTGCTGCACGTAGCCTTGGTTTCAGCATCTGTGAAGGTGTGAGGGTCGCTTCTTCACAACGCTGAGAGCTTGAGGTGACCTCTGCGCCCTGTGCCTTGCAGACATGCTTCCCTCGGCTGCTGCTGTCTCTCTTGCTGATGAGCCCTCAGCAGGAACACCAGTTTTTATTGCTAGTTCCATGTTCCGGGGCATGTTCTTGGTCTAGAATCCTCTCTGCCATCTCCCCTCCCCCAACCCAAATCCAAAAAAGATTTCAAGACTCAGATGTCAGTGTTTCTTGTTTTGACTTTGTAAACTGGTGAGAACAGATACTACGCTTGATCTTAGCCAGAAGGCCAAGAAGCAACTTCTTTTGGCATTTTAGATATACAACTCAACTCTTCCTCATCGCAAGCTTCTGATTTATTTTTATGTTCTCCGAATCTGATCAGTATCTGGTATTTAAACACCTAGCAGATGCTTGTCGAATATAGTTAAGACTGAGACCCGATTTTGTTTAACCAAGAAATTATTTCCAGTTTCTTGGGTTTTTAAAAATTATTTAATTACTTATAGTCCCTCTTTGCAGAAAAAGAATTTAGAGCAGTTAATCCCAAAGTGGGCTCTGGTTAAGTAGAGGGGAAATGAGAATGACAAAATTGTGAAGCCAAATATGTAATCTTAAGGATCAATATTGAGTCAGTTGCTGAATATTTTTTAACCATTGATAGTCATTGAGCTGAGCATGTACCTTAATACCAGCAATGTTTAAATGCTAAAATTAATAAGTCTCAACTCCCCAAAAGAATTATATTCAAATGGCTGAAGAAGGCAAAAATAGAATAGCGTAATTTCAGGGAGTAATAAGTATGTGAGTGCCTCTGAAGGGGATCAGAATTTTATCCCAAAATTATGCCACATTGGCATATTAATGATGTGAGCTGAAATCATCTGAGGAACAGCAGATGTGGAAAGAGCCTTTTACTCTCCCCCTTTCTACTGAAAAGCAAGGTCTGCACTTCCTGTGAGATACAGCCCTGTATCTGGGAGAGGAGAACATCTCCCTACCCCCAGAGATGGGGAGCTGATATCAGGCTGTACAAGTGTGTGCACACAGACCTTACTAAGATAACCCCCATCTTCCATTACGTTCCCCACACATTTCTTATTCACGTACCTACAATTTTAACACCCTAGGCTGACCTCTTTGTCCCTTGTCGCATCTCAACAATTTACTACTCTTTGTAAAACTGGTATAGTAACCCCCTGGGTCAGCTGCTGCTTTGGGATTTTTATACTTCTCTGTAGCACATAAATTGTTAACATCAAGTAAAATTTATGTGATTTTCCTCCTGTTTATTTGTCTTTGGTCAGTTCAACTCACAGGCAGGTCCCAGCCACACAGCTTAAGAGGATAAAGGAAAGGCTTCCCTCCCTACCCCTCTTGGGGGTGAGGGTCAGAGGAGGACTCACTGAGTATTTGAGCAGAGACATCAACGCGAGGTCCCAGAGTGCAGCAGTCTGGGAAGGCACTCTTAGGGAAAGCAGCTGCCGAAACAACAGGTGCAAATTGAACTTGAAGCTCCAGGCAGCTAAATACAGTAAATTCCTTCTCAGAGGAAGACAAGTTCTAATTCTTAAAAAGAACCAGTTTTTTCTTGAATCAAACTCCAGGCCCTGCGAGAGGTAAACAATGTCTTCATCAACCATTTTACGACAAAGACAGAAGCAGAAGTCTGTGCTGGCTTTTTGTACTGGACCTGAAGACCCAGTGTTAAGAAGCATTCAGGGAAGACAATTTCTGTGGGGGGCTTGGCAGCGGGTGTGGGGGAGGCGGTGCACAGCAACTGAGGTCTTTACGCAGCAGCTCCAGAACCTGGCCTTGAAGTCTTCACATTTCTTCCTTAAGTGGGAGCTGGCTGTCAGACAGTCGAGATTACATTCTCTGTCAGGGGCCTCGGCTTATGTTCCTGCAGTCTTATTTGTTCTCTGATTCATTAATCAAGAAAGAAATTGTTCTGAACAACTTGTGACAAAGGCCTTTAATCATGACACTATTTTCCTGCTGCATTTAAGTTAAGCCGCCCAATCTAGGCTGACTTCCTGCAGTGCTGTTGAAACCACCTACCCAAATAGAGGGCTCATTTCCAGTATATCATTTCTTTTCACTTGCAAATGTAGACCCCACCAGCCCCGAAAGGACACAATAGAGTTTTCAGTTTTTTGGATAAAAAGTTTTTTTGAGATGCAAGTAAAGAAATGACAGTGGGCAAAAAAATTAAAGAAATAGCATCAAGCTATTCAAGGATGTGGGAAACGGAGATCATTAACTTATTATTAACATAGGGCAGACTTGCTTTACCTAACTTTGTAATTTAGTTTCCTCACAATTAAACTATGACAAAAAACATTTATTAAACAGCGACTCTCAGGCAGGGGACTGTCATAACAACTCCAAAGAGACAGTGTATTCCAAAGTGAAAAAGGCACAGACCACGCTTGTCACAAAAGCCACGGATAGCATCAGGCGACAGACCTGCGCCGTAACCATCAGATTGCATCAGCTCCTCATTGCTAACAAGTCGTGAGGATAAAATGTCCATTAATTCAGTGCACTACGTGCATTTTATTTTGCAAATATTTAAAGTACCTGAGTTCGAATCCAAGCTCTATCACCTGAAGAAATTCAGGACTTGCTCCTCCAAAATAGGCCATTTTGGTGTGTTAATTACTTTGAAGTGAACATTTGAAAAAGCAGCAGATGCTGGAAGAGGCTTTCTCTGCACCCCCTCACCGCCTAAAGACAGATTTTCTGAAAGGAACTCGGTTATCATGAAGCCTCTTCCCTGGAGTTTCATCAGCTGGGAAGAAGGACTCATCACAGGAGAAGAAGCTTAAGTCACTCCCGCGACAGAGAAACTGGGTCACAGCCACAGCGCCCATCTGTTCTGCTAAGGGCCCATTCATCTTTCCTAAAATTACTCTCCCCTTCACTTCCCCTCTTGAGACAATATATATGCTCTCAAATCTCACCAATTTTGGGAGGTTTTCAAAAAACAAAATTCAACTGAGTAAGTTTTTAAGCTCTCATTGGCTTTATTCAATGACTTAGAAGCAGACAGCATCCAATCTAGCACGTGGAAAGGAGCTCCAGGATGCTGGAGGAAGTGGAAGACTCTCCAGCAGAAGGGGGTGAACAAGGAAGTTACCTGGACAGAAAGCAGGCTGGTCTTGGCAGTCGTGCCCTTGCTTTAGGGGAAAGCAGGGTCTGTTGGGCAGATT
Organism: Scalopus aquaticus; assembly: GCA_004024925.1. NCBI lineage: Eukaryota > Metazoa > Chordata > Mammalia > Eulipotyphla > Talpidae > Scalopus > Scalopus aquaticus. Next base: position 139,716 of record PVIJ01002198.1, on the reverse strand, counting down.
CCCTTATGAGGTTTGAGAGTTTGTTTCTGGGAGAGTTAAACTGTAACTAGGTTGGTTTGGAGCCATGGGGGTTTTATAAGCGACGCTATTCACTTTTCCCCATGCCCAGCCCCTCTATTTCGCAGACCCAGCTCTCAAACCTAAGAGGGCAAGGGGGGCCTTTCCTCCCCTACACATGTACCTTCTCAACCATAAAACCAGGACTAGAACGTTCCTGGGATCAAGTGACAAATATATTAACTCAGGTAGTTCTTGGCAGATGACAGTTCCTCCCTGTCCCCTTCCTGCCCCTTCCCTTTCACTCTCCACAGCCTAGTGCAGAAGCTGTGTCCTCACCATGGGTCACAGCTGAAAACCACTCATGAGCAGCCTCCGGGAGGGGCTGGAGCAACTGTGCAAAAAGAGACCAACATAACATCTAGCTGGTAAATTGATTAATGAAATGCATTATATCCCATCTTGGCAAACATCCGTCTGGAACACTCTAGAAGACCAAGTTCAAATTTAGATTTCTCCAGTCCCTCAGTATGTCTTGCTGACATTAGGCAGGGGGCACGGTGCCCTCCCCCGAGCTGAGGCCTAGACCCCTTCTCTGCCAGTTCTCTGCCACCCACAAGGGGCCTAATGGGTATGGTGTGAACACTCAGCATGATCCAAAGTGAGCTGCCTCTCCAGAGAAGGGCGTCTAACCAGCAGTCATGGCAGCTGGGGGAGGCTAGACTGGAAAGGGCTGGGAAGCGGTCTCGAGGCCTCGTAGCCACAGCCAGGCCTGCAGAACTAGAAAGTTCCATGGCCCCAGACACCCTGACCCTAGTCTAGAAATGAGGATGAGGCTTCAGGTTGTCAGAGACTTGACCCCAAGGACTCCTCACCTACTTGGTGGGGTGGGTGCTGCAGAGGGGTGCTCTACACCCGCAGCCCAGTGTCTCTGGTTGTGAAGTGCTGGAGCTTACAAGATCATTGTTCTTGCAGGAATTTTACCTTCATGGGAAATACCCACAGAAGCACTGGAGTTACTGTGAGTGTGGCACCAAGAAAAGTTCTATAAAAAGAGGTTCTTTTGAAGCAACTATCACTATTTTAGGTACATTTCTATTCATGCTTAGTACATCTGAGCTCTTCTCTCTCTCTCCTTCCCTTCTTTCCTCCTTTTTGGTGTCTCTCTTCATGTTTTGAAAAACCCATTCATTTTGGGACAAAAAAAGTGCATTTAGGAGCTGTATTTGCTTTCTTCATTTCTGGGCCTTGCACTTTGTTTAGTTCAACTGTCTCTTCTAAAAACTGCAAAATGTCTTTATTGAAAAAGAAGGAAAGTAAAATAGCATGCTTCCCTTTGGTTTCTAAGCATGTGATGAGACGGGAATTACTGAGCTTTAAAAGGGCCTGACTTTCCGAAGGTTTGCCCTGCCAGCTGTGACACATGCCTTATTTGCCCTGGTGTCACTTTACCAATCTAAGAACTTCCCATTGCAGTAAGGGGTGGCGGAGGCAGGTGAAGGGTAGGAGTTAGCGCTCAGGACAGGCGGCACCGCGGCGCGGAGCACCCACGCAGGGCGCTCAGTGGTCCCACCCATCACTGGCCTTGAACAGACCCACCAAATGCCCCAGTGGTGACAGCTCACTGACAGACGGGTCTGTAGTCTTAAAAGCCATCGCAGATGAAAAGTCCCCATAGTCTTGTCCAGTCTGACTCTTTACTTGAGCCCTTGGTCCACACACAACAAAATACATTATTCTGCACCACATAATACACTCAGAAGGTGCATCATTACAGTCATAAGAAAATTTTAGGCTTTAACAAAAATGACCGATCAATCCTTTTGTAGCAAGAATAAGATAACCCTCACAAAGAGAGAAAGCACACGGACCTCCTGGGGACTGGAGCACTGCTTTGGGGCGTGCAGCAACGGGCCAGCCTCTCCCCGCCCTGCCGCTCACGCTCACTGATGGTCACCACAGGCTCGGGGTGGCCAAAGAGGATTCAAGTCATTGACTCACTGGCTCAGTTAGTGTGGGCTGCTGTATGTAGCAAGTAGACCGCAGGCTGGACTGCTTAGACAATAGGCATTTACTTCCCACAGTTCCGGAAGCTGCGGAGTCCAAGAGCAAGGTGCTGGGGCTGACTCCTTCTTGGGTGGGAGCCGGTTGTCTTCTCCAGTCTTACGGGGAGGAGAACAGGGAACGAGGGAGCAAGAGCGCTTGTGTCTGTCCTTATAGGGACACTGATCATGTGCTTAGCATCCCCCCGAGCCCTCACTCCACAGACCGTCACTCTGGAGACTGTGCCCCAACTTGTGAATTTGGGGTAACGTAAACGTGAAGTCCATAGCTCCCATGCTGAGAGGAAGCCTATCACATCTGTAAAATCACCCATCCAGGGTTTTTAGAAAAGACTGCTGAATGTTCTTAAAATTTTTATAAAAAATTGGGCCTCCCCGGTGGCGCAGTGGTTGAGCGCTGCGCTGTGGAGCTGTCGGCAGCGGCGACGCGAGTTCGACGCCCGGCCGGGGAGAATCCCACATGGCGCGGCAGACCTCTCCTGCCTCGCCCGCTGCTCCCCTCAGCAGTGTGTTTCTGATCTGCCTGTTCTGCTACCCGCTCTGTCTCTGGTGAACCCTCTCGCCGCCCCACGCCTCCTGCCTGTACCCCAGCTTGTATGTATAAATAAAAATAAATCTTTAAAAAAAAAATTTATAAAAAATTGAACTGCTGCAGAAATGTCTTCACACATACACACTCACCCCTATACTACGTGTAGCAGATAAACAGGTGATAGGTAATCTGTGTAAGCAGAGACTCACATGTGTATAGCTGTTTAAAACTCGGCACATTTCAAAGGCAGAGTTCACATATTCCATCGTATACAAAATCCTTTCCTGAAGAAATGAGCTTTTACTACTGACTGACAAACTCCCCCCTTAAGTCACTCTCTGTGCTGCTGGCAAAATGGCAGTGAGTTGCTGAGCAGCTGGCAAGATAAGCCAGGGGAGGTGGCACATAGTGGACGGAAGAGGGTGGGATGGGGTGTGGTCAGGTGTGTAGAGAAGGTAGAGTGAGCAACGAGACAGGCTTCCGCCGGGAATCATTTGTTAGACAATTCTGTACATCTTTATCTCTGGTATGTTTCTCTTTACTGAAGAATCACCTTTACTAATAGAGACCTGTGTCCTCACATAGGGAGACCCAAGGACTCTTAATTCAGACCTGGAGGCCTTTCCTGAGCCTGGTTCCCTGGGTGGCCAGATCATTCAAGGCCTTCAGTCGATTTTGGTGGTCCCCGCCACTCACTGCAGGCTGGGCACCCTTGCCTTCATACAACAGAAAGCGTCTTCCGTGGGGTGGGGATGAGAGGAAGTGAGAGTCAGTGATAGGCAGTAAACAAGTAGACAACATAATTTCAGAAGAGACAGGTACAGCGATAAAGTCAAAATACCCTCCTCTCCCCATTCTGAGCCTTCCCCACCCCCACTCCTTGGGTCCCGGGAGTGTTCTAGCAGCTCCTCCCGCCGAACCTGGGCATACCATTTCCCCCTTGTGGGCCCAGTCCACCTCTCACTCCATCATGCCACTTGGGGGCACCTGTCTTCTCTTTCCCAATGAGACAGTAGTCCCTCTGGGGACAAGGTCAGGCATTTTTTCTTAATGATCTTGTCATTGCAATTCCTGGTCTGTATTCTGTTTTCACTCACCAGACAACATCCTCCATAAATGCCAATGAACTGACTGAATCTATTGAAGGACTTAGAGGGCCCTGGCAGCAGCAGGCTAGCGCTGACCATCACTGTACCACCTGCGGCTTCTCGGGGTAGCTGTGTGGACGGCTCACGCGCTTCCCCAGAGTTCCTGCTGCCCTCATGAGAACTCCGTTCTTTATTTTATCCAGTAGCTCTCTTCCAGTGTATCGTTTTTTAAATTACAATTTGGGATTCACACTGCTAGACTGATGTTGACCCAAAAGGGAACGTGACAGGTGGATTGCGGGGCACTAGTTAGCAGGAGAACCACGCGTGCCAGAGAAGACTTGTTTCCCAGAACTCAGAACCTGCTTCCAGAGACAGAGCTGTGGGCTGCGTCAGGCGAACAGCAGCCCAGCGTGCGAGGATACCCCACTGCACACCCCAAGCTGCTGGCCGCGGGAACCCGCACTAACCTCACCTACCCTCCCCGCAGCTCGCGGCTCACTCAGTGGCACTGCTGTTCCAGGACTGGCAGAGGCAACACCCCGCATCTCACTCAGAAAGCGCTTCTTAAGGCGCCATGAGGTCATCTGCGTGGTAATGGCAATACAAGGCCCAGCAAGCCACGGAACTGAGGGCTGAGTCTTAATGAGGGGGTGACTCCTGCCCTTGCCAAAGCAGGTATAGCAGCCTTCGCTGAACGCTCTGCCAGAGGCACTTCCAGGCTTGCACTGTGGCCTCAGAGGCCAGCCTGTCTCTACGGCTCTGCAGTGCTGCTCCGCGCCCCCGATGATCATCCTGCACACAGACAGTTCTGGCAACATTCACGCCGGATCTGTCCTTCCTCCTTCAGTAGGGTCACCCCAGCCGTGGGCTCACAAGCCAAGCCCTCCGCAGAGCATGCAACGCTCAGTGCACTGGATTTTGTGGCCCTGACTTACTTTTTAAGTTACATTTAGGGAGTGAAGAGCAAAGAAGTAGTTTCCATTTTTATTTTGCTAATGAAAACGCTGAACCAAAAAGATGCTGAATTAGGGAACCTCAGACAGAAGAGACATGTGGTCTGGGGCTAAAGCAGGGGCTTTTCCTCAATTTCTGTATATAGGCTCTTCATCAGAGAACAGGAAAGAGTTGAAATAGACTAGTAGATCAGTAAATTTACTGAGCACCTACTACAGGCCAGCCAGTCTTCTGGGTATTTCATGGGATTATCTAACTTCATTCCCCCAGTAATGATATGTGGCAATTCTTGCCATATTTGGATGTTACCCGATTTACTCTTATGGAATGAACTCCTAAATGATTTCCAACAAATATCACTATACCATCTGCTGACAGTATACCATCCGCTTTCCAGGTAGGAAAACTAAGACTCAGTTTATTTGCTTACTGTCTTACAGAGATAAATTGAAGAGCCCAAATTAGAAACCAAATGTATATATATGACTTTAAATTTACATTATTTTCAAGGTATCCACTGCCTTGAGAATATTTCCAGAGATCAAATAACATGCCTTATTTTAAAAAAGAATCTTGAAGGATCAGTCTTGACTCTGCAGTTTAATCGTGAGCCATCAGGAGTTTTTAAAGTACTAACTCACTGTCGGACTCTTGAAAGAGTTCATTTAAATGTATTTCATTTTTAACTAATTTTCATTTAACTAAGTCCAAACACTGTTTTTGAGAAAAGGGACCTACTAAGTACGAGTATATTTTATTGGCCTTTTAGCTTCCCACTGGCTTTTTTGGTGCAGAATGGCTGTTCCTGGGGGGTGGGGGTGATGCAACTTACATACCCTGTGGGCAGAGCAGGGGAGAAAAGCCCTGGGCACTCCGTAACTGGTACCGCAGGGCCCACTTAACATGCACAGTAACAGCATCAGAATGACGCTTACTAGAAAAAATAACCGTCAAGAGAAAGGGAGAACTGAAAGGATGGGTGGGTGGGAAAAGATAGACATTTAGGGTTTGCAGCACAGGATGGGTCTTAACAACCTGGGAGCCATCACAGAATAAGCTGTAGTCCTAGCTTAAAAGTCAGTGCACCTCAGTATGCTAAACGCCATGTTTGTTTTATTTGATTCCCTCTAAAGGAATGAGCCCCTTAGTGGTTTTCCGCAAGTCCCGTCATACCAAAGGCTGACAGTAAGCCACCCGCTCCACAGCCGTGACTGCAGGTGCCTGCCCTGTCACAGACAGCCACGGCCACGCGCAGCGCAGCTGCCTGCGGGTCGCGTGGTGCGACATCCGTCCACTGAGAGCAGCTGTCTTCTGTGCAGTCCTAAATCACTTGCTTTCTAGAACTTCCCAGTCGTTAAGTTGGGTGCACTTCCCAGTGGTTAAGTTGGGTGCACCCAACATAATTCTCACCAGAAATAAAAACCCACAATGTTAAGAATAATTTACAATTGGCTCTTTAGCTAGTGGAGCACATAGTGACTTGTCGCTGTAATGTATGAATTACATTTACTTTCATTTCCTATTTTCCTGCTCAGAGGGGGTAAGACTCTCCTCTACCTTACGTGTGCTCTCTGCCAGTGCAGCAGCGGGGGACGCGCTGGGGCGCAGCGCCGGGCAGGCGAGGCTCTGTGGTTACCTTGCAGCTTCTGGCTGTACTCGGTCCTGTCTGACTGGCTTCTCCGCAGGGGGCCAGAGCGGTCCCCCGCCACACCGCTCTCCACCACGGTGTCCGTCTTCCTTCTCTCCAGCATGTAGAGCCTGGGCCTCAAGAAGGTCAGGTTCTTTTTCTTGGTGCTCAGGTTTTCTTTCCCAGTGGCTTCCTTGGGCTCCATCTGCGTCAAAAGCAGCTGCAGGGGCTGGTCACTCTGGCCCTCGGCGTGCAGGGTCAAGCCACCGGCGGCCAGGTGAGCTGCCTGCCAGCTCCCCAGCTGCACTCCAGGCGGTCTCGCTGTGACTGCCACCTCTGCGGTGTCCCAGCGCTCCACCCCTATGAGGTCATTCTTTTTTATACCTAGAATCCAACAGGGGAAACTGCCACCTGTTACCTGAGCGACCTGCAGCGCCAAGCTAGGCAAAGCAGGGGCCGCCTGTCACATGCTCTGAAGCAAACAAAAATCCCATTGTGCAGGGCAGGGCTGGGGGGTGGGGGAAGGAAGGTGACCCAGGTGAGGCAGGAGGAAGCAGGCAAGAGGGCCACCTGCAACCTCCGGGCTTAAGGTGTGCTGGGTGTGTACAGGTGCATGGACAGGAACCTGTACAGGTAGCTGCTGTGGTCTGCTGTGGAGGCAGACAGGCGGCTGTGCGGCTTTAGCTGGAGTCACTCACTTGTGACCTGGGAGCTGGTGTGTGACTATGGGGATTTGCGTTTGCATCACAGCAGCGTGGAATCATCTGGAAGGACTAAGTCAGACTTCTGCCTTAAGCATCAACACATTCTGAGGTTATTTACTAAAAACTGAGCTTGCTAACCGACCCGGATCCCAGATCCGCATTCCTGCAGAAGCAGGGCCGTGTCTGTGGTCAGGCCGAGGCTCTGTGAGGAGGGGCTTTCCCAGAGGCCTGGGTGTTCCCGTTCCTGGCTCTCCACCTGCTGCCCTGGCCTTGCAGCCCCTCCTTTCCTCTCGATGTCCCTCCCTGCCCTTCTTGGCCCTGGTTCTTAGGAAGCAGCACCGTGTCGAAGTGGGGTTGCCCAGAGGTCTCTTCCTGTCCCTTTCACAGATGGTGTACCCTCAGAAGTCAGCTCCCTGGGGAGCACAGAGGGAAAGGTGTGACCCTGAGAAGAGACACAGGGCTGGACAGGACAGGCTAGTGGGGAAAGCAGACTGATGGGCCTTTCTTCAGTTTTCATGCAGTTGTTTTTCCTTCTGTCTGCTGAGATTTCTCCAGGGGGCGTTCTCAGAAGCCCTGGGAATGCCCGGAGTCTGGCGTGCCCTCGTTAAAGAAAGGGATGCCCCCAAGGAGGAAGATTGCTTCTCTTTTTGTGTAAAGGGACGGCGAAAATTCGGCTTCACGCTGCCCCTTCTGAATCGTGCTTCATGATTCAAGATAAAGAGGAAAAAGAGACAAAAAGCATTTTTCCAACTCAGGTTGTATGGGCTGAATATAGTTTGCATAATTATCTTCAAAGAGGAATGACAAATCTTCACCCACATTAGAGACGTCTATATATAGCTTGGCCCATTGAATGGGTTTTATTTAATATAATTGGCAATCTTTTTTAAACACGTCCTCCCAAGTACATTTCATAAATGCTTTTAAAGGCACATTCACTGCTGAGAAGTGAGCTTTTTTGAGTCATGTTAAAAACATCTCAGTTATAGTCTAATATCACGTATACATATTTGTATATAATGTGTGTGTGTGTGTGTGTGTGTGTGTGTGTGTGTGTGTGTGTGTTTTCACCTGGCAGCTAAGAGATGCACACCGTTAGGTATAGTAGAACTGCAAGACTCAAGGGAGATGTAGGGTTAGGGCTACCACCCTCGAAAATTTTGTCAGTGACCCCTAAAAAGCAGATATAAAAGTACACTAAAAGCTGGCATTCAGTTGTGCAGGTGTGAACGGGTACAAACATACCACAGTGTGGAATGCCAAGGGTCCCTAAATAAAGAGTAGTAAAACTGAAAAAAAAAAGTGGCAACACAAATAAAAATGCTGGCGCAGTTTTAGCGGTGATAAATGGTTGAGGAACAAGCATAGAGCAACAATGATCGCACTTTATCTTGAAAATGAACCACAGGTTGCTGAGGAAGCAGACCTCGGCCGATGGGGCAGAAGGGGGTGCCACGGGACACCCCCAGAGGTGGTGGCTGGTGTGGGCTCTGCGCTCAGGTAGTGATCCGAGCTTGCTGTTCAGTTTGATGGGGTGTGCGTGAGTACTGGTACCCCCTGGTGGCTGAGGACATCTGGATACAGTTTTTGCATTCATCAGTCTCTCCAGCGGTGGAAGTCACATGGAAGCAAATTCCCTGCTCCAATCTTGTTGCAACAAATCTGTATTTTCAAAACAAGCGTCATAGCAAGCTTTCCTGTGATTTTTAAATTTCTTCAGTTGGGAAGAGCTATAAAAGCAACTACGGATTCAGTAGTAGCTATGCATTTTATTTACTCACAGTAGTTTCTACATCAAGTTAAAAATAGCAAATAGCAAATAAATTCTTTCAAAATGAACTTTTAATCAATTGGGGGTCAGGGAGGACGTGGTTAGTTGCTTTCTCCATGTTCACTCCCTCACACTCCCACCTCCACGCCGTTCCTTGCCAACAGAACCCTTACTTTGTTCAAGGCAGTGTCAGGCGTGGCCAACCATAATCCTGGATTTTGTTTCCTGGTTTTCTAGTCTGTTTTGCTGCTAGGGTAACCTGTAATCCCAGTCCTGACACGAGGTCCCTGGGGTGGAATGGATGGTGGGGTGTTGATTCCGGGAAAGGCTTTTCTTTTCTAGTAAAAGGGGTGCTCAAAAATGGCTTCCATTGAGCCCTTTGTCCAATCTTGATCACTGGTAGAGCGATGGAGCAGCTGCAGCCACCCCGTGTCCCTGAGGAAAGATCGGGGGTTCTGATACCATGGGCTCTGATAGCCCTGAGCTGCTAACCAACACCCACAGCAACTCACGTTTAGACTTTTTATCATGAGGGCACAGTAACCCCGTCTTCCTAAAGTCATTGTTAGCGGAGCCCCCATTTCAAATGTATTTCCCGTGGATTCGGCCAACAGTGTTTGTGATTTCGCGGTTTTCTTGCTTATTTCTTTGACACTTAAAAAAAAAGCTGTTGTTTTTTTAGTTTTGTTACTGACCTAAGCAGGTCAGTAAAGCCACTCTGAACCATGAGATTGTCGCCACAAGGACAGGGGCCAATTCAGGAGAACCAAAACAGCTCTCTCTGAATGGTGAGTGAAGGAAAATTATGTAGGAGAGGAAGGAATGTGGGGACTAGCAGGATATGGGGACAGGGTTTTTAGTTTCAGGTCTGGGAGGGCCCTGGGTGGTATAGGTCATTGATCACAAGACTATCAATGATATTTCTGGAGTAGTATTTCACTGGCCAACAGTGAGATCATTACTGACTTAAAAAGGCCCTAATCTGTAGTATCTTGGTGTGCTGAATGTGAATATCACCCTGAAAATTTCTTATTAGCTCTCGTTTTGAAGATATTTCATGTAATTCATTTTATAAGTTTCACTGTGCAAATTTATCCAGTAGGACTGCAACAACATCCTAAATCAGCCTAGAGTGATGTAACAGTCATGCCTTGAAAGTACGTTAATAGTGTGGACAATTCCTGCTCTATTTGTGGGGAAGTGACATTTGCCAACCAAAAGAAAAGTATTACTTCTCAAGTGAAGAAGGCTTATCATCCTTCCTTTGGATGCAAGCTTGGCCACCAAGACAAGCCTTGGTCCCCGCATGTATGCTGTGCTACACGTACAACACAGTTTTCACAGTGGTTAAATGGCAAAAGATCATCAATGCTGTTTGAGTCCCCACAGTGTGGAGAGAGCCAGGCAACCACAGAAAAGACTGTCTCTTCTGCTTGGTTCCTCCTCTTTCTGGAGGAATAGCAAAGCAAAAGAAGTTGGGAATAGTCTACCCAAACATTCCGTCTGCGTTGAGATGACTGATTCAACAACTTGCTGCAGGGTGATGCGAAACAAGCATGGAATGCTTTTCGCCCAGTGTCTACAAACTTTCTTGGGAATGTTAGGGCAGAAAAGTACAAGGAACTAGTAGATACATGCTGATGCAGTATCAGAAACTTGGCTGCTGTGTGTCTCTAAAGATCTACTTCCTTCATTCCCATCTGGATTTTTTCCCTGAAAACTGTGGTATGTTTAATGATGAACATGGTGAACGTTTTCATCAAGATATCGCATCAGTGGAACAGATACACCAGGGAAAATGGTCCACTGCAATGCTGGCTGACTACTGCTGGACACTCCCCAGAGATGCTCCTGAACAGCTGTACAAGAGACAAGTGAAGAAATCTAAGAAATAGTCTATGACTTGATTTTTTACAGGTATTAACCATAGGCCTATTACTATTGGCATGCATTTTGTGTTGTAAACATCAATTTATTGCAGATTACAAAAAAAACGAGAGCCAAAATTAGAATTTGACTGTCATATTCGTGTTGAGCACATACAAGTTGATAGGAAATGACTAATTTTATTTCCGTAATATGATTTTTGTAAAAATTTGTTGACCAGTGTTATCAATTTGATTCAATTTTTAAAAAAGGAGAGTAGGTATCATAATCCAGAAAAAAATCTTCAAATATAGAAGGACCCGAGGGTAGTTCTTCAGGCACTGGTGACATCAGTGCCCTTGAAGACACAGAGACAGTTCGTTATGCTCACAGTAAGCTGGGCTGTGGCCTGGGAGTGTGGGCAGGTGACCTCAGGCGGGGCTGGTCTTGCTCTCAGCCCAGGCGAGCACAGTGGTGCTGAGAAGCCATTGGCACTCACCGCCATATACGCTGAAGGTGTTCTGCATGGCAGTCTGACTTGTGCATGCTGTGAAATGATTTCTTTGGTACTTTTTAAGTCAGTGTGTCTGAATCAACAACTTAAAGCTTGGTTTGATGGGGCTGGAGATGCAAACAGCCAGCAAGAGAGGCTGAATGTTTTTTCACTGGTGTCTTGTTGAAACGTGAGTGAGGTGGCAGGAACAAAGGCCACTAGTTTGTTTTATATTTTATGACCAAGGTATTTTAGTGCCAGAATTTCATGTGACATAAATAAATAAAATGTTGATATTAAGCACTTGAGTTAGCTTTATTGGGAGTAGAGAACAGGCCATTGCTGATTCCTTGTTTTCCAAAGCCCTGGACAGTGAGTCCCAGACTCAGCTTTGACTGTGACAGGAATCAGCTTGTTGGCATCATAAATGCTGTGCTCTCTCTAGGTCCCGACTATTCCGTAAAAGGTAAGATGAGTTAGTCATTAGGCCATTCACCAAATCCCTTCTGTTCTCCCTTCAGCCATCATATATTCCACTACCCTGAACCCCTTCCGTTGTGCTGTGGTTGTGCTGTGGCCAAAGAAATGTACTCAGAGGGCTGTTGGACTTCTGGGAGCCAGTTTGTGATTCGCTGTGGCTTTTTCTCCCTATTCTATGATGGCTGACAGTAGCTACATCAGGCTGAGTCCCGAAATCTGTCTCTCAGAGAGCCCCCAGCCATCCTATAATAGTAGCATAATTAGAGCATGAAGAATTCTTTACTGCTTTAACCCACTGAGATGATGGACTTTTTAAAAGATTATTATTACTTTATTGTAGCCCAGAGAATCCCTGTTAATGTCAGGTATAGATTAAATCTTTTCAGGACTGATATTATGTGATTTCTGAAGTTTAAGACTGAGGGTGCTAGTTTGTAAGACTCCTGATTCCAAGACAGAAATCACAGTTCTTGAAACTGTTGCAAACAAACTGGACTGCGGGCAAGAGAAGAACTTGTTGTGGGCGCCCTGGCCTGCGTGCTGCACTGGGGAAAGGCGGCGGGACAGAGGGAAGTGGGCGGGTCTGGGCGCTTCAGCCGCAGAGCTGGCTGACGCCACGGGGCGTGGACATGCTCTGTGGGCACAGGTACCTCCGTGTCTGCCGGGGCTGTTAGTGCATCGTCCAGAGATTTGCCAGTGAAATGGCAGGTGACAAGCAAGAGAGCAATACGTGTGCGTGGCGTGCGGCTCAGGCGTGGCGGCCGATGGGCTCGCTGTTCATGGGCAGAGGTGTAGCTGTGAGCAGCAGCCTTTGTCTGCTCTCTGATTTCACTTTCTTTCCTGGACAGAGAGAGAGAGATGTGGAAACAAAAGAGAACATCAGAGAATATTCCTTCCTCAGAGATGAGGCCGTCGCTGCATTTGTGAGATACTCTCACACTGGCTCTGAGAGCTGCCCCTTCAGCTCTAAATTGTTCACATGGCCCTGCTAGCCAGGCTGTGTTGTTACATCCTCTGCTGTGCTCCCTGAACGTAACAATGTCTGTGAGTGCACTGACCAAGCAGGACCAGAATAACCCTGGCAGCAAGCAGTGAGTGGGAGCCGTTTTGGGAGGAGGTAAACCTTCTAATGTTTTCATCCTTTTGACTGAAATCATCCTAGCAGTAACATATGACCATATTTGGGCCTTTGCCTTAGCTATAATGAATCATTCATTACAAGATTTTTAAGGTTGCCAGGGGGGAATTTACCTTGGGAAGGGGAGAACCTTTGAAGTGCTTTGGATTGCCTGGTTAGATCAAAACCAGCTACATAAGGGAAAAAATCTTAGTGCTATTGCAAGCTTTACAGACCATCCCTTTAGCCAGCACCTGCATCACATCGCTGGACTCAGTTTCTGATCGTTCACACAGTCTTCCAGGATTTACTTGGTTACTCCAGCAGGGCAACTTGGGTCAAAACAACTGCCACAGAAGGTGAACTGTTCTTCTTTGCCAGGGAGAATCCAGAAAATCCACCCCTTTCAGTTCCTCCCATCATTATTTCCTAAAATTTGGACCTACTGAGCGTCAAGTAGCTTTAGGGGGAGCTAGAACTGTGGGCATGTTTTAACTTAGTTGTCAGTAGCCAGTTTCCCATTTCCTTTATGCTCAGGATGAACACTACAGAAACATTTCTTAAAAAACAGAATCCTACTACCGTGGTTGAGTCCTTACACTTTCGTGTGGCGGTACCAGAACTGCGCAGGACTGCAGGCTGCAGGCTCATAATAGGGACCGTGAATGATCCAAGAGACCAAGTTAAAAGAAATGGCCCTTTTTGTTCTTCCCCCCCGCGACGCCTTTTTGATCTCTTCATTCGCGTTTGTGCAGAATGTTGTGCTGTGAGAGCGTGAGTCTGCTGACTCCAAGACGCTCGTTCGTGCTTATTAGTTTACAGGTGAAGAGCGGCCGCTCTCAGTGGCAGGGAGAAAGTGCTTGGAGCACAGCACAGACTCGTGTAAGTCACTTAGACTAAGGGGCAGATTTTATGGATCGAGTAGTTTGAAGAGCACGCTGGCTGCTGGGCTGGTCAGAGACAGACGCCAGCCTCCTCGGTTCGGATATTGCTCCGTGGGTCTCACCATTCCTCTCTCGGCACCGGGAAACCATGCAGTCCCTGCCTCGGTTTCTTCCCCAGTCCCAGCGGAGCAACATACGGGTCTTGCGCGGGAGCCGCGTTGCTGCTGCTTCACCGAATACTGTTAAATTCGAAATTATAGTATCCATAGCAACCATAACTAGGTCAGTTTGCACTTGGAGTAACAAATAACTGCAGAGAATCTTTATCCTTTCCCAACCACCCTGTGTTTGCAGTACTCTCTTAGGCTGCAGAAAGGAAGCGGTTTTTCAGGAAAAGGACCTCATAGCATCTGGGAAATTTTATTTTCTTGTTTATGATCTGCACGTTCAGAAAACTTCATGCAGTTAGACAATGAATTTGATTTTGCTTCACCTAAGCAACGTGGGCATTGGAATAATAGATTCTGGTAGTGAAGCGTTAACTCTTTCTTTCAAAACATTGTCATTAATGGCTAATAAAAATTGTACCTAGAGAAATTTTTAACAGGGATTGGAGTGGCATGGGGTTATCTTTTTGTATACTTTGGTCATAGTTAATTTTTTCCCCTAAAGCTACTGTATTTTTTATTAGTCCTTGACATTCACCATTCAGATATTTTTAAATTTGTAACTTTCCTTGAGGCGACACTGATTTACAGCGGTGTAGGTGTAGGTGATTTACAGCTGCGGTGTAGTGTCCCACCTGACGCCTGTGTCTGCCACACCACACATCCCCAGAGCGGTGGTCGCTGCCACCACAGTCCTACAGACCCCTCTTCCCCCGCCCCCCAGTGCTCTCCCTTCTGGTGACCACCATTCTGTTGTCAGAATCTCGGGGATGTTTTGTCTTTTCCTTGTTCAGTCATCTGCTTTGATTCTTTATCTTCTAAATAGAAGTGAAGTGCATTTGTCTTCCCTGTCTGGCTTATTTCACTTAGCGTAGCATCCTCTCGATCTGTGCATGTTGATGTAAATGACAAATGACAAGATTTCACCTCTTTTTATAGCTGACTAGCAGCCCATTTTGTGTGTGTCTGTCCATTGACCAAATTATTTATCTAACAGCATTATAACATGATATGGTATTTATGAAAGCAGGTACATTAATATACCTATAATTTCACATTTAGAAAAAGACCCGCATACACACATGGACAGTGGAACTGTATGGAAGAGGGATTTTTTTCCCTTTTATTTTTAAAACATTTTGGTGTTGGACATTTTAAAACTATCACTCACTAACTTATTTATAGCTATGAATTTTCCTTCACATCAATTACCCAGTCAAAATCTTACCTCCTCTTCAGTCAGCAGAACACCAGCAATAAGGAGAGCTGATGTTTATTGAGCACCTACTATGTGCACGCCTTTGAGGCTTTCACAGTCCTGTATGCCAGTCACCATTCCCGTCATCCAGGTGCAGAGTGAGATAGAAATAGTTGTGCAGGTTCACTCGAGAGCATTTGCTGGAACACAGAAATGGAATCTAGCCCCACTGCGGCAGCTTTCGAACCCATGCCCTTCCTGTTTCTTCCTCAGAATGGCAGTCTCTGCCTTTTCTGATTGGGTGGCTGGTGAAGCTAAAAGAATACATTACCCGATGTCGAACTGTGAACATTGAACTAGAATTTGAGCTTGAACCTACAGTTTGCATTTTCAGAAAGTGAAATGCAACGAGTTCACATGGTCGTGAAACATTATTGGGTTGCTAGTTGCAAACCTAGGGATAGAATGGCGTCTCTCGGTGCCTGGTGTGTTCCATCCCCCAGACCTCTTGATCCAGAGATTGTTTCTCCTCTACTTCCTCCCCGCCCAGCACCGTTTGACCCTAGAATGTAAGGAGCTGACTTTGTGCCCATTCTTTGCACAGTTGTTGCCTCCTCCCCATCTTGTCCTTGTGACAGTATATATGCAGAGTAGCGGAAACCCAGAAACAGCTAACACAAACGTGCTTTTTAGTCTTAAGCATGCTACATTCTGTCCTAATATTAGTATTTGTATAAATGTTGCAGAAACAAAATGTGCAGATTATTCTGGGTAGGATTATAAGGTTGGGAGTCCAGGGTTGTCAAGAAACAGAAGGTTTTTAGAATAACAGTAGGTTGAGAAAATAGGAGACTTTAGAAAGTAGTAAAGAGAGATGTAGTGAAACCCAAAAAAGGCAAGAAAGGAGAAACAACTCAGGGACTCTGAGCTGGGATCATCCACACCCACAGAAAGAAGCTTGTGTGAGGACATCAATAAGCAGATTGTTCCACATGATGATATTTAACCCACCTTGGGGAGGGGGGGGATTGTGAGATGGACACCTTAACCTATAACCAAGGAAACACACTTGAGCTGAACAGAAGGGTCTCAGCTCTGAAAGACGGTGAGAGAAGCATCTGCAATATAACTGCGGCGAGATGGGTGCATGTCGGCAGTCCGGGGGGCAAGGGGTGCTCAGGGCAGATGCAAAGCTGGCATCCCAGTGTGCGGGGGGCCTCGAAAGAATCATGAGCCAGCTCCGTGTAAGTGTGCACTTGTGGCAGGGCAGACTAGCCAGCAGGTATCTGTGTGCTTGGATCATAGCACCTGTACTGACACTTATTTTGATTTGCATTTCAAGAAATTATTGGTGCCATCTGAATCGTTTTATTTGGAAAGTAAATCAAGATGAGAGTCAGGAAGTCCGTCAGTGGTTGCTTACTGAGTGCCTGCTGTTTGCCAGACACGATGGCTCTGCTGCCAGGCAAGGAGCCAGTTGCACCTTGCTCAGAACAAGGCACTATTGCTCAGAACTCTGATTATTTGGGGGTAGGGGGAGATGACTTCAGGAAGCAATGATATAGTGACCTTCTGACGTTGGTGACGTTTGGTGAGTGTTGTGATTTCCATGACATTGGTCACATTTTTAAAATAAACACATTAAACCTGGGCCTCCCTGGTGGCGCAGCGGTTAAGCGCTGCGCTGTGGAGCTGTCTGCAGCACAGCAGCGATGTGAGTTTGACGCCCAGCTGGGGAGATTCCCACATGGCACAGCAGACCTCTCCTGCCTCGCCCACTGCTCCCCTCAGCAGTGCACTTCAGTCGATCTACCTGTTCTGCTCCCCACTCTGTCTCTGGTGAACCCTCTCGCCACCCCACGCCTCTGGCCTGTACCCCAGCTTGTATGCATACATAAATGAATCTTTAAAAAGTCAGAACATGTACAGATAGTGACAAAGGCAAATTTTAATAGTCTATCTCTCAGCAACATTATTGACAGAGCAAAGGTCACCTTGATTGGTAAATGCTATATTCTGTGTCTGGCAGCTAAGTTATGGCACAGTAGCATACAATACAAAAAAAAAAAATTCCTAAACCAGTAATCATCCAATATCAGTTATCCATCAAAGTAATCTCCTAAAGTTCTCTTTTAAAGTTCATCTACAGGCAAACATTTGTAATTCAAAATATGTGCTATTTTTAAAAAGGCATTTACTTAAAGTTGAGGGAAGAAAAATATTTGAAATTTTGGTTGCAAACAGAAGTATTCAAATCTGCTATCATTCTACTTTTTTTTTCAACTATTTCTCCAATAAACTAAAATCTAGTGACTTAGGTCTCATGCAGGCAACATTCCTTACATTTATCAGTAGGTTTGACCTTTAATTTAGAAACCAGAGTTTGCAAGTGAAACACTCTCAGTCCATTAAATCATTAGTGGATAGTCTATTCCCCAATAGCTACTGCTAAAATTGTGATTTTTTTCCCTTATGATTATAAAATGAGACATGTTCATTATACACAGTATTCAAAATATGGGGAAAGATAATTAAAAAGCTACCTTAATTCTAAAACCTGGAAAGACTGCTGTTTTTTCATACCTAATATGTCCTCCTCTACTGCGCTGTCTCTCTATGCACATTTCTGCACAAATACAAGAGCGTACTTTGGCTTCTGTGGCTATTTTACCCAAGGGAGCCTCGTGCTCTGCCGCATATTAGGCGTGTGATTTATATGGCCAGTTGTCTCAAGTTAGAATTTCAATAGTCATGTTTTTCTTTATTATAAGTAATTTGACATTAAGCTCCTTTGCACATGAATCTTTGTGTGCACACTCTTTGTTCGCCTTGTCACACACCAGAGTGATCGTTCAGAAAACAAAAACAGGATTCCAGAAACACTGATCTGTTAGCCCAGTGGTATTTTATAAACTATTTGTTTATTTATAGTTCTAGAGCTTCCTTCCTCAGAACAACTTAAGTTATTTTATATATATATATGTATATATATAAAACCTACCTCCCTTCATTTTGTGGTTCAATTTTTTAAAATGCGAGTAATGAAAGAATGTGGCAGGAAAGAGTGTATTGAGAGGCCAGAGAAAGGAGAAAGTTCTTGTATGCTCATGGTTTTGCTGTTTCCTTTCCTAGAATGGTTGCCCCTGCCTCATCTACCCAAATAAACCTTCCACAACCTCCTAAATTTACATTCAGCGGGAACATCACCTCCCTGGGAGGTTTTCCATCATCTGCCCCTGTGTTTGTAGTGGGGCGGCTTTTGTGTGCTCTTAGCTGCTTTTTACAAATCAAGCTTCTTTCCTTTATGTGTCATATCATCCACTTATGGTCACTCTACAAATACCTGGTAACTCGGACTTCTCTGGAAGGAACTCAAGGACCAGGTTGTTTTGTTTCTATCTCTGGCGAGTGAGAGGTAGCTAGCATTTACATCTATACAGGCTTATAGGATAATTACACAAAAGACAAGTCTGCCATTTCCCCCCCAAAATTATATTTACTGTTCTGATAGGGACAAGGAGTGTCCAGAGAATGTTTTGCCTGGACTGTTTTTTGCCTGAAATGGAACTGTTGAAAGAGTAAGGAGGGGAGGGATAGAGGAAGGAAGGGAGGGAGGGAAAAAGGGAAGGAAGGGGAGGGAAGTGAAGGAAGGAGAAGGAGTTCTAGACTCACAATCATAACAGCAGATTGTAGGGGTTCTCACTGTGTGCCCAGGGAAATTTTATTCAACCTGTTCCATTAAATGCACACACACGGTGCAAAACTTAACAAAACAAAACAGAATCCATCTTCTTAGTAAATTTATGGAGGTGTTCAACTTAGGGAAAAAGCTGTTTATCTGGGTTCTTAGGACAGATGTATGTTTCCCTTTTTACGTTGCACAAAGAAAACAAAGACCAGCAAATACCAGCAGCCTGGGACAGCCCTGAACTTCCTGTGCCTGCCCGGCTGGAGACCCGTGGACCTCAGGGCACAGTGCCGGTCCCTGTGGGCGAGTCAGGCTCCAGGAGGCCCATTCGGGCGTTACTGTGCGAACAGCTGTGTGTTTGGAGAGCTGCCATATTCATAAAGCTGTGTGCTCCTAGCTTTCCCTGACACTTATTCATGAATTTGCTGTTATTTTTATAGATGACTTAACCTATCATGTCTCAAACAAAGGGTCAGTTCATATTCTTCATTCCGTCACCAAAATACTGTACCTGCACCTACTTGCCTTGGAAGGCTGGGAAAATGGGACTTATGTTCAGTGAGGTTTCCTCTCAGAAACCTCAGGCAGAAGGTACATGGCGATCCAACTGAGGCAGCCCCTCCCTTTCTCTTCCGCTTTAAGTCCAGAACACCTGCCCTTGAGAGACTGGAAACCTCTACTGAAAGCAGCCGGTTGGCACAGCCTTAAGCACATGCAGAGTGCGTGGGTGGGGCGAGTTTAAATACAGGATGGTTTTTATACCACGCTACCCTGCCCTTTCCTTATGCTTCATGCTTGCCTGCGGTGTTTGAATTTGTTACAAGGAAGATGTTTGACATGATAGTGAAAATAAAGACCAAAAGATAAGAAAATAAAGGAAGAAGACAAGAAATAAACTGGGAGAAAATTAACTGAGTGTGAAAGACGACTATGGTCTTCAGGAATATATTGATGGGGAGTATTTAAGCACATGGATAAGAAAGACACCCCACTGTGGTCATAAAACACGGGCAAAGGTCATGAACAGACACGTTTGGCCGACGAGGAGACACAAATGGCGATTGCCCCGGCGCTTTCCCTCTATCTCCCTTCCCAGGGACAGCACGGTGTTCTTTGAGACACTGCGTCGTCGTGTTTACTTCCCTGCTGACGTCACTTTTCTCCATTTTCTGTGAAGCTATTTTAAGAAGAAGTTCCAGAGTCAGCAGGGACACTGTTCATTAGGAAACAACCTGCAGCTGGTGGCAGTTGACATTTTTCAGCAGAGTGGAGTGAGGCAGCCAGGATCCGGGGACTTCAAGAAACGCTTGTGGGAAACAAAGGAGGACAAGGCCTGCGAGAACATCCAGTGGCTGGTTCCTGAGACGCCCCCCGGGGGCTGGCAGGAAAATAAATACTTCTTCACTCACGTGTGTCCAGCAGATACCAGCTGTTGATCCTGTTTTGACGTCTTAACTTCTGTTAATTTTGATGTGATTTTGAGGGATCATCGAAATTTGAAAAGTACACAAGTGTACAGAAACAGAAAGAAAGACATCACCCCAAGGCCCTAATGTAACGGGACGCCTGGAGTTCGGGCCACCTGTTGCCACTGAATGCTAGTGACGTACAGACAGGAACTGAATCTTTAAGAGGTGCTTTAATCAGACAGCTGGCAATCTGGAAGAAACTGATTCCCATTTCATTTCCAGCTGGCTTTTTAGAGTTAAGCAAGGACAGTTCAGCAGTAAGCAGGCCTTCCCCGCTGCCGGTGACCCCTGGCCTCACTCTCATCCCACAGTGCTGAGGCTGGTCTTCAGATAGCGCTGCTCCCGGCACTCCTCCGGGCGAGTCCTGGGCCTGGGAAATGCACTGAGAGCAGACGCACCGTAAACAGTACCTGTGAGCAGTTTGCCTACTCTGCCAGCTCAGTGTCTCACCTGATCTGCCCCCCCTCCCTAACCCCTGCCACTGTCACCAAGACATAGCAGTGATATTCTAGTGAATTCTCTTGCAGCATCTCTTAGGGGGTATATTTGTTACTGATGCATGTCTGCGAGAAGGGAGCAGCTTCGCAGCACAGTGAATGGCGCCATTTTTCCCACCCCCAAGTTCACGTTGTGCTAAAATCCCCAGCATGCCCTGAGTTGTATTTCCTGCATAGGGGCCCCTGCAGGGAGTGAGGTATATAGGAAAATGGAGGTGGAAAGGAGGAGAAAATGGGAGCGAGGGGTGGGTGAGAGACTCGTGGAGAGGCTGTTCCTGGCGCTTAGCATTTTGGCAGAGACAATGGATAGTTTTTTTCAAATTTCAGAATTTGTTTTTAGGGAGTTCCTTAAAAGTCCAAGTAACTTCATGAAGGGGCGTTAATAGTTTAATTACCTGTTAAGTAGTGCAGTGCTATTTCCTGGTGAGGGTGAATTATTCTTCACAGTGGCTTTTATTAATTTTTTTAAGAGAAAAGGTCACATGGAAGTTGAATGATAACTAGTATACCTCCTGTTTACACAGGAGAGACAAATGCCTGAGGAACTTGCCCACTGTGGCTTTTGGTGCCATCTTTAATAACTTAGTCAGAATGAGGACGGCTTGGGCTGTAAGGTGAACGTCAACTAGAGTGTTTACAGGGAAAACAAAGGCACTTCTGCCTTCTCCATTGAAAAGAAAGTAAAGTGCCATGCTGCGGTGGCATGGTTTCCTACTGCCTACACTGGTTTATGGCTCAACCAATGCAGAGGTTAGCTTGTAGATGTTTGTCTGGCACATGTGAAAATGACTTCTGTCCAGTAAAAGCTATGGCCCTAAGGGATGGGTTTACAGCTCTGTAGCATATTAACCAGTTTTGAATCTAAGCCAGGAACCTTACCCTAAAGAGCCTTTGTTAAATTGCTTATGAACACTTTAGCTCTGACAGTCTTTGGACTGATTTTAGTATACTCTCATTTCCCTTGTTAACTGAGTTGAATAAATCCTTGACACTTACCCATTTTATGTTTGGACAAGAGTTACCATCTATCTTTTGACAAGTTTTCTTTAACTAGATGGAGAAAAGTATGCCTAATCTCACTGCTTCTATTTATCATACATGAGCTCTTTAGTGACTAGTAAAAGTAAAGAATATATCTAAATATGAAAACAAAAGATGTTTTTAAAAATTATGATTTTCAGACAATACAGTTGTTTACGTAGAAAATCTGAATGACTTTAAAGGACATTTATTAAGGCAAATAAGAGCACTTTACTAGCTTACTGAATACAAAGCTAATAAAGGCAAATTAATAGTCTTCCTATGTACTTAGCAACAATAGTTTCAAAAGATAACTTGAAAAGATGCAATTTGCAAAAGTTCCAACACCAGAAACGTACCTAGGAATAAATCTAGTAGAAGGGAGTGCACGAGCTCTTTGGAGAAAATTACAGACGATTCCTGAGAGACAGGATAGGACCCTGCTACATTACAGCATACTTGTGCTCAGAGCCAAGGAGAGTCCATGTCAGAAAGCTGCCTGTTTCTGAATTAATCCATAAGTTAAATATATTTCATTAAAATCCCAGTACAATATTTTTTGTGGAAATTGATGGCTTGAAAATTTTATATGGAAGAAACAATAAAACACCAATGAGAGCCAAGACCATTTTTTTATTCTTGTAATTTTATTAATAATGCATAAGTGGCAAATGAATGGACATCACCACTAAGACTGGCCTTGCTTAGCTATCCTGGGGGGAGGTATGTTCTCTTTCTTCTCATGCACCTAAGGCCTATTCATAGAAGGTCTCACCTGTCACCCTGGACCCCAGGTTTACAGAAAGAATTATTTTACTTTTAATAATCAGACGCTACGTCTGTTTTAATAAGCTAAAGATAGTCCAGTTTTAATGACTTGTCTCACCAGATATCAAAAAGGTAGCATAGAATTTCTAAGAGCAAATGTAACATTGGCTCAGAGACAAACACATAGATCAATGGAACAGAATAGGAAGTGCAGACACTGGTGAAAGCACATGAAAAAGTTGCTGTAGCCTAGAGGAAGCATTATAAGTCAAGGTGGGTGTGGTGAGTGTGTTCTGTCAAAAAATAACTTCCCTTCTGTAAGCAAAGCAAAACCCAGATGAATTATAGATTTAAATGTGAATAACAAAAATTTTAAGTATTTAGTTAAATTTAAGAGAATATATTAATTACATTTGAGTGGGGAGGGATTTTTTTAATTAAGATCAAAAAAACCCGAACAAACATGGCTTTATAGTAAAGAATTTCTGAATAGCAAAAATCGTCACAAACATGCCTAAAAGATAATTTTAAGAAGAGGATAAGACATTCACAACATAAAAAGCAAGGCATTAATACCAAACATATGTAATCAATCATTATATTAAAGGAGAAAAAAAGATCTTAAAATTCCTCCCTTAGTCCAGAGTTGGCAGTAGGCAACGGAGATGAGCAGGGGAGTCACTGACGCTGGTGAGTAAATGTATAAAAAAGAAAGAAATGGGGCCCCTCTGGTAGCTCAGTGGTTAAGCGCTGTGCGGTGGAGCTGTCGGCAGCAGTGACAACAGTTCGACACCCGGCCGGGGAGATTCCCACATGGCGCGGCAGACCTCTCCTGCCTCACCCGCTGCTCCCCTCAGCAGTGTATTTCTGATCTGCCTGTTGTGCTCCCCGCTCTGTCTCTGGTGAACCCTCTCGCCGCCCCACGCCTCTGGCCTGTACCCCAGCTTGTATGCATAAATAAATAAATCTTAAAAAAAAAAAACAGGAACATCACTAGGAATCTTGGCAGAAACATGAGCCAGTAATGAAGAATCATTTCACATCCATCATGATGAGAAGTGTAAAGAGCCTGATAATCCCAAGTGTTAGTGAGGAGGACAAATGGTTACTCTTCCTCATTGGTGGTGGAGGTGCAAATTGCTCTAACTACTCTGGAAAGCAGTTTTACACCGTGTTAAAAAATGGAACATCTACAGCTGTTTTGGAAAGAAGGGGGTCTGGACATCTAGTACACTCGCAAATGTGCTTACCCAGCGACCAGCAGTTTCTTGGCCAGGCCTGTGGAGAGGAGGTCTCACAGGAGACAGAAACAAAGACGTCCATGGAACTCTTGTTTCATGGTGGAGACTGGAACCCAAGCAGAGTTCTGCTAAGGGGTGGCTGCATAAATACGATGTGGCGTTTTCCCATGGTGAAAAATGCACGCATTAGAGCCATCTGAATTACCACTGGTAAGTATCAAGAACACTTATGTCGAGTGTCAAAAATAGGTGGCTGAATATTCCTTTTTTTTGCATAGATGTTTGAAGTCATACATAATAGTACTATTTGAAAAGCTTAACCTGTCTCCCCGGTGGGTAAGGATAATCATTGTTTCTGGGTAAAAAAGAAGAAATTGCGATTAAGACCTACTTAATACAAATATTTGTTGTTTGCAGATAGTACATACAGGGATCTGTGTATTTTTCCATAGTACATAGGAGGTGGAAGAAAGAAATTGTGTAGAGTTCCTTGATATCGTAATTCTTCTTGTGCGTTGAGCAACACCTGAGGGGTCTAGACCCCCTAGCTCTGCATGGTCACAGACAGGGGCGCTGGAACTCGCAAAGCCTTGGGGACAGTGCCAGTGGGGAGGCGTCCCTAGTACCTAGCAGGTGCGTGTGGGACTCTGCATTGGCAAGGACACGTTTGGGTCTCATAGCCAAAACTGGCATAAACAATTGCAGGGATGTAGTGATTCAAGTAATTGGGGCGTTAAAAACTGATCAGGATAAGCTTGACTCAGCAGCTAAACACCATTCTCCAACAGCTTATCCTCCTCAAGTTCCCAGTCGCTTGGGGTCACCTCACCTTCGCTCTCCTGTTGACTTTCCCTCGTGGTGCTGGTTGCCCACCAACTCCTCAGAGGTCAGTGTTGCTGCTGCTATTACTGGGGAGCCACACAGAACCCTTTTTGTAAGAAATGAGGAAGTTTCTAGCTGTAGAAACCTCTACCAAATCTCTTTTCAGGGGGCCTTTGTACTAAGAGGAGGTCCTCAGTTAAGTTCTACGCTGACTGGATAATTAGCTCTCAGAACTCTAAGGAGGGTAGCAAAAAGCCAGTGCTTAGAACAAACAAAGTGCTTTGTTCCCTTCACAAATATTAGTAAATATGTACTAACCCATCCACTTATTTTCTAAATTTGTCCTCTTCCCCCCAAAAGTATCACTGTCTTGAGTTTTCAAATGCAGCTTATCAAATATTTGTTTGGAAAGTTATAATCAGAAATTATATATTCCATTATTATGTTTCTTGAAGATCTATAGTGATTTAGTAAGAACCAAATATGTAACTTTATAAGAAAGAAGTTAATGCTGTTAATGAATGTTGTGAAACAGCTCTTACCAATATGTTTTCCTCATACTTCATTGGTAGCTGATAGAGTAACTCAAACTTCTTTAAAAGCTCATTTCAAGTTCTAAGCAGGGTGGAGCATTAACAGTAGCAGTAACTGTAAATGAAGTAATGAAGGCACTGGAACCATACTTCTGGAGAATGGTGATTATTTGGGAAAGCTGAAGGCGGAGAGTATGCGGCATGTGACAATCTAAGGACTTGGTAACAACCGCGTTCAACATAAGTCATTTTGCTGAAAAGGTATGGAACCCGGCAGCCGTCATCAGTAGTTCTTTCTGATCACAACCTGGGAGCTGTTCTTCTTGTCTCAAATCTGGAGGAATGCTCTGTTTAGTGGTGGATAGAGATGTAAAGTCAACTAATTGGGTACCAAAGACAATCACCTCCTTCTTTTCCCCTCTCTTTTACCAGTCTTTGATTTCGTGCCTGATTTAAAAATCAGAGCCCAGCACATTAAGATGGATCACTCCTGAACCCCTCCTCAGGAATGCCACGTGAAGCACTGTGTCTACACGGCGTGTCTCCAGCAGTTTGTGAAGTGATTTTTTCCCACATTTCGCTCTTTTCAGCGTTAGACTGAGCAAAGAACCAACAATTTTTATAATGGTATTGACTAGAAACAAAGGAAACGGAAGTCCTGGCAGCAGATTCCTTTGTTCTGCATTAAGCCAGACCCGGAGCAGCCCCTCTGGGTCAGGGCACATGGTGCTCTCCTCCCGCCTCTGCTGGGCACAGGTTTTCACAGCAGCTGTCTTGTGCAGCCCGAGACCGTATGGGAGTGGAGGAAGGCGGTGAGGAGGTCAGACGGGGCCCAGCCTGGGGGGGCGCACAGGTCTTCCCGGTTGTACTGAGGGCAGGGACTTGATTGTGAGGGTTTCTGCTTCTGAAACAGAGAGAAGGGAAAGACAGTGGGCTCCTGTGGACGTGTCTTGCTGGTCCTTCGAGCCGCTCTCCAGTTGCTCTTCCTCTTTTCGCTGCCAGATTTTTCAAATGAGTCCCTTATACTGGGTCCCGTGCAATAGGATATTAAAGTAGAACTTTGCTGTTTACCCAGGTCGCGCTTTGTTTTAAATCATGAACACTGGACTTGGTTCCCTCTGCTCTCCATCATGCTTCTGTGTGGCCACCAGCAAGACGCATGTCTGTCCGTCAGTTGTGCTGCGCCCCGTGCTCTGTGACGCCTCACAGCGCGCCTGGCGGTAGTCACAGAACCTGCATTAGCCACATTCTTGCTGCGTGTCAGGCTCTGTGCTAGGCGCCGGGGTTCACCTTTCCTCTGCTTCCACTACTTACTCTGTATATGCTTGTGCTTGATGATTTACCTTTTGAGGTTTCTGTGTCCAGAGAGTGAAAACTAAGAGGTTTTATACTGTGTTGAATTTTATTCTTCGTTTTATTTTTAATTTATCTTATTTACTAACCTCATGAATTGACATGGTTGTAAAGTTGGCTACCTAACTTTTTTCTAAAAAGGATAAGCAGCAATTCCATATTTAGTGTGTTGGAATACTTTAAATAGGAGATAATATGTATATACAGATACAAGGAGCATATGACTTACTGTGGCATATATCTTTATAGTTATTCCAAAATACTAGCATTGTAGGTTTCAATAATATCCTCAATATTTCTTTTGTTATTGGATAGTGTCTTTTTTTAAAAAAAAAATTTATTTATACAAGCTGGGGTACAGGCCAGAGGCGAGGGGCGGCGAGAGGGTTCACCAGAGACAGAGTGGGGAGCAGAACAGGCAGATCAGAAATACACTGCTGAGGGGAGCAGCGGGCGAGGCAGGAGAGGTCTGCTGCACCACGTGGGATTCTCCCCGGCCGGGCATCGAACTCGCGTCGCTGCTGCTGACAGCTCCACAGCGCAGCGCCTAACCGCTGCGCCACCAGGGAGGCCCTGTTATTGGATAGTGTCTTTACTCAATTTGATAGCTTCCTAAGATTTTATATGCTGTGTCCGGGGGTAGTTAGCTTTCCTGATTCAAAAAAATGAAAAAAGACTTGCGAAGCAGCCAAGCTCCGAGGCTCTGGCTTAGCAACCAGTCGACAATGGCTGGGAATTAGGTGTAGCTCTTGCCCGACTTTCCCAGGCAGATGAGCGCTCACAACCGTGCTTAGCAGCTGTTCTTTTATGGTCAGACATTGCACCCAGTTGTCCTACTCTCAAGTAGGTGTTCTAAGTCTCCCTTGGGCAGTCATATCGTCTGGCTTGTCTCTGGTATTGACCGGGCCTGCTAGCATTATTACAAACTCTTTGTATTCCTTACTAGTACTTTATTTCTGTTTGTGGGGTCACTTGAGACTTTCATCTCTTAAGAAAAGCAAGAACAGGTCTACACATTTCTCTTTAGGAAACTTGACTAATTCAGCTATTTCTGAACACTCTTACTAGATAATGGTGTGTGTGTTTCCATTAGACCCACTTTCTGCATGATTATGAGGGTTATTAGACCTTTCTGTTACTGATGTAATCTGTGCCTACTAGAAACCTTATGAAAATTGTGCATTTCTTTTTTCTCCTGAAATTGTATTCATTCGCCAGTCATTACCATAACTGGATAGTATGGGAGTACAGCTCTCACCTCCACGCGTGCCCTTGCTTCATTGGCCCTCCACCACAGCTCTGGTGCTTCTACCCTGTCACCCTACAGCCCCAGGCTCTTCCCCACCCCCCATAAGCACTGTATTTTTCACAGTCTGAGAGTTATTATTAAGTTGCTAACCTCTTTACCAAAGCGCTATACCATTTTTTATTTCCTCCAGCAATGTATGTGAATTTTAATTATTCACATCCTCTCAAATAGGTGAAGATGTCAGCCTTTTTAATTTTAGCCATTTTACTAGGTATGTGTGGTACTTGTGGTTTTAATTTACATTTCCTTGATGACTAATGATATCAAGCATCTTTCCACGTGCTCATTAGCTACTTGTAAAATGCTTGCTCATTTTTTTAAGATTTATTTTTGCATACAAGCTGGGGTGCAGGCCAGAGGTGTGGGGGGTGAGAGGGTTCACCAGAGACAGAGTGGGGAGCAGAGCAGGTGGATCTATTGAGATACACTGCTGAGGGGAGCAGCGGGCGAGGCAGGAGAGGGCCACTGCACCTTGTGGGAAGCTCCCCGGCCGGGCATCGAACCCCGCAGCTGCGCTCACCCAGATGTGCCACCAGGAAGGCCCTGCTTGCCCATTTTTATTGGATTGCTGTTCCCCTTTACTGTTAATAGTTGCAGACATTTTTTATTTCAATAGCTCCATCTTGGTTAATTTTTTTAAAAAGTATATCCTAAGAGCTAAGTGGTTTATATCTTCTAGCTTTGTTCTCCCCTAAAGTATTTGATTCTTCTAGGTTCTTTGCATTTCCATGCAGATATTACAATCAGGTTGTCAGTTGCTGCCCAAAAACAGCATGTTGGGATTTGACTTGCATTAGTTTAATTCATAGGTCAGTCTTGAGAGAACTGCCGACTGAATAGTACTGGATGCAGATGTCTCCATGAACCTGGTATACTTTTCCATTCATTCAGGCTTTTAAAATTTGTCTCTGCAATGCTCTGTGGATTGTAGTAAACAGATCTTTCTTGTATTTTGTTATATTTACTTCTGACATTTCATGTGTTGGTACAATTGTAGTAGAAATCTTTCATGATTTTTTAAAAAGATTTATTTGTTTATGCATACAAGCTGGGGCACAGACCAGAGGTGTGGGGTGGTGAGAGGGTTCACCAGAGACAGAGTGGGGAGCAGAACAGGCAGGGCGAGGCAGGAGAGGTCTGCGGCCAATTGTTGTTGCCAATATGTGAAAATACAAAGTGACTATTGCACGATCACTCTGATTTGGAGACCTTGTTAAAAGTTTATCATTAGTCAGTAATTTTTGTGGAGATTCTTTAATATTTTCTGTGTACATGATCATTTGCCTTCACATAGATTTTTTTATTTCTTTGCAACCTCAGTGGTTTTTGTTTGTTTCTCTCACCTAATGCACTGGCTAGGATCCCCAGCAAATGGAGTAGGGGTAGAGAAAGCCAACATTCCTGTGACGTCTGACCTTAGGAGGAATGCATCGAGGCCCTCCGTCAGGCCAAGGAAGTCTTCTCAGCTGGGTGGGATTGTTCATTGCCTGGGGTCAGCCTCTTAGTCCCCTCCCCCAGGCTGCCTCTCTCACACACACCCCCCCCACCCTAGCCCTTGTCTTCAGACTGGAACACAGTCCCTACCCTATCGGCTCATCTCATTTGTTTCTCTCCTCATATGGGGATCACAGTTCTGCTCTTCCTGTCTTCCCTGTCTGAAAATGCTTCTTCCTTATGTTGTATCTGGCTTTCTAGTGATGTGCGTGGGTTGGTAACTCCAGCCGCACTTACTACATGTGGCCCCGCATTCCTAGTAGGTAGTCAACTATCCAGACATCACAGCTCCATTGAATTCCATGAGCCTCAAAACAGTTCATCATAGTTACAACTTTTATTATGACTTCTGTTACACCTTCTAATGAATTTAAACTTCTGAGTACCTAGTATTTATTGAAGGCTTTGAGAAACCCAATCTCTTCAGTTAATCCTATCGATAAACACAGTCAACCCACGTGGTGAGTTAAGTTCTGGCTTATCCTATCCACAGGCTCAGTGTGCTGGAGAAAATCCTCAGCAAGAGAAGCCAAGGGACCAGGTCCTTGATGGAGAGAGCTCAATGTGTAAGAAAAAGGCCCAGCACAGCTTGTAACTCAATGTTGCAGCTACAGAATTTCCCTCTAGAGTCTGAATCCTGTGTGGTTTGGAACTGTGTCTTCTCCTGTTGGGTCCTAACAGTTCCAGGCACTGTTGCTTTTCACATGGCAGAGCTCAGGACTGTATTTACTGAGTGAAATTGCAAGCATTTATAATGCATAGCAAAACATCATCTTTCCAAGGCAGCAAACTTTAAATAAATTGCTCAATCAAATCCGAGTTATGTCTTTTCCCTTCTGGTGATGTAGACAATGAAGATTAATTCATATTCTCATTCTGTACTGGGCACTCCCTGTAGGGCAGCAGCTATTTATCCATGATGACAAAAGATGCCAGTCCCCTCGCAGTGTCTATATTCGCAGTCTTTTCAGGAGTAGAACCCTGTAAATTTGCTTGGCATCTTGCTGTTTAGCTAGACTATTTTGCCTTCTCCCTTGCATCTTGCTATGATAATTTTAGTAAGTCCTGGTCAGAAAGATCCAAACAGAGATTCTGTGGAACTTTTAGCAATTCTCTTTAAAGGAGACAGGTTGTGTCATCCCTTTCTTTCTTTCTTTCTTTCCTCATCATTCTTCCCGAGTCTTGGATGTGAAAGCTCTACAAGCAACTTTGAACTGAGCAGGCCAGGCACTGTCCTCCTGGTGGTCAATCCCTGCTCAGGGATGAGCCTGAGACCCTCAAAGAGCCAGTGACTCTCTGAATTGCCTAGTTCCAGACTGCTTTTTCTAGGAGAGAAGTAAAATTCAATTTTGATTAAGCGATTGTCTTTTGAGTTTTCTCTTACTTGCATGTGAATCAAATTTCCGTCAATACAAATATTTGGAAAAAAGTGTTTGGATGTTCTCCTTTGCCAATTCTTGAGGAGAGTGCGCGTCAGCTCTTGAACTGTGATGACACTGCATGCTGGTCTGTCCCCTTTAAAACAGCTTATGGGTCTGCACGGCTGCGCCTATTCTCCTGACCTTGTTATGGTGATGTTTGGGGGCCGGGTGTGGTGGGCTCCGGACTCCAGGTCAGGAGCAGATGTTCTGCTTGACACCCTCTGCCCAGCAGCCGCCTGCCCTCTCTGCTTCCGATGGTGGAGAGGCAGAAGTGCAAGAAGACCACCAAATCTCACATTTAAAGTCCCTGTTTTTGTTGAGTTATGTGAGTTCCTTGTAAATTTTTGTTATCAGTCCTTTATCGGTTGTATTGTGTGCAAAGATCTTTTCCCAGTTGGTAGGGTGTCTGTTAGTTTTGGTTAATGTCTCTTGTGCTGTACGGAAGCTTTTTTTTTTTTATGTAATCCTGTTTATCTTGTCCTTCACTTCCTTCGCTCTGGGGAGTGTGTCTTTAAAGATTTTGCTGAGATGTATGTCGTGTAGAGTTTGGCTATATTTTCTTCTATAAATTTTATGGTTTCAGGTCTTAGGTCCAGGTCTTTTATGCATTTTGAGTTGGCTTTTGTGTAGGGTGTGGGGTAGAATACTATTCAGCATTCAAAGAAGATGAACACATGCAATTTGCAGCGACATGGATGGAATTAGAAGGGATCATACTCAGCGAAATAAGCCAGAAAGAAAGAGAAAAATATTGAATGGTTTCACTTATAACAGGACTATAGGGAAACCAAATAGGAGAGAGACACTCAGCGGGGTGGGGGGGGATAGGATAAGGGCACTTAATGGAGTAGAAAAGGACACAAGGGACCACGGAGATGGGTCACGGGTGAATTGGTGGTGGGTTACCCAAGGGGAATACAAAATGTAAAAGACATACATAACAATAAAAATATATATTTAATAAAAAATACTTATCCAAAGAAAGAAAGAAAAAATAAATAAAATAAAATCCCTGTTAATATTTCATTGGCTAGAACAAATCATGTGGCCAGACTCATCATCGATGAGCTAGAAAAATATGACCTGCTCTGCTAACGGAATTGCACGGACCCCTGGTACTGTGTTGGGGGGGGGGATGCTGCCCCTAGGCAGCGAGCCGAGGTCCTGGCAAAGATTTCGAGAGCTGGAAAAGGGCTCATGTTTTAATTTGTGAAACCAGCGTGTCAGGTTAGATGATGTAGCCTTTGACTTGAAACTTAGGTGACAGTTATTCTGTATCGTCTTGTGTTTCCTCCTTGGTTCTCAGGCAACAGAGATCTAATGAAAGCATAATGCTAGAGAAGATTTTCTTAAGTACTGATTAATTAAACTTTTCTTCAGATGAGGAAAGGTAGAACAGAAGTCAGTGGGTTTGTTGGGGATGTTTTGTTCCCTTCCATCTTACCCTTAAAAAATCAAGGTTACAGTCCATATAAATACATGGACTCGGCTGGCAGGGTTTTGTTACAAGAGCGCCATTAACACCCCCTTCTGGACTGTCTTGTCCAGTCTGATGTCACAGATTTTCTGATTGGGAAAGGGCTGGAAGGCAACAAGGAGTCGGAGTCGGTGTTTTCCATGGTCTTTTGGTTTGCTTTCTCCCCGCTGCAAGCAAATACATAAATAGATAAAGCGAGGATTCTTGTCCTTGTTTTATTTTTTTAATTTTTAAATTCTTTATTGGAGTGCCATGCTTTTATGACGTGATACAGATTCCAGATGCACAGCTTGCAAATGCACATCTGTATATGCCACTGCGTGCTCATCACCAGAAGTCTAGTTTCTGTTGTTCCCCATCCCGTTGGCCCCTTTTACCCAGTTAACTCTCCCTGCCGCTTCCTTCCCCTGGGACCACCACTCGGTTCTGGCAGTCTAAGAGTTCGTCTTTGCCTTTTTCAAATGACGGATTTGAAGAGCCCTTAATTCAGTTAAGTCATCGTGACACCGGGCTATAGAGACTCCATGAGGCTGCCTAGCTCTGAAGTCACTTTCCAGCGATGGCGAAGGTTATTCTGCATTATTTCACAGTCTGCTGTGACAGAGCTTGGAAAGGGCAGACCGCAGGTTCCCAGATCAGGGCCTCTTACGGACGCGAGTGGACGTGTCTACACCGTGCTCTTCCTGGGGCAGGGCCTTCATCAGCCCCAAACTGGGTCTGTGACTCAGAAAAGACTGACCCCCACAAAGCCCAAGCAAGCCGTGGGCAGTCCTGCTTCCTCCCTTTGGGCCCTTCGAGCATTAACAATTATACATGGGGCCTCCCTGGTGGCGCAGCGGTTAAGTGCTGCGCTGTGGAGCCGTCAGCAGCGGCAACGCGAGTTTGATGCCCGGCCGGGGAGAATCCCACATGGCGCGGCAGACCTCTCCTGCCTCGCCCGCTGCTCCCCGCAGCAGTGTATTTCTGATCTGCCTGTTCTGCTCCCCAGTCTGTCTCTGGTGAGCCCTCTCGCCGCCCCACGCATCTGGCCTGTACCCCAGCTTGTATGCATAAATAAATAAATCTTAAACAAACAAACAAAAAAACAATTATACATGGTCTCAAAACGTGAAGCTAATTACTGCCGAGTGTTTCTCAAAATTGTTGTGTGTCAGACACTGAACACCGAGGCCCGGTGCCTGCGTGCTCCCCTCTCTGCACAGACTGTCTGGCAGCGGCCAGAGGGGGTGGTGGCAGTGATGTGGGGAGCCCTGGAAGCTGCACGTCAAGTTTATGATCACATGTCAGCAGAAAGAACAGAGCCCGGCTGTGGGCACGTGGGCGAACCTGCCACAGTGAAACAGCAGAAAGCTTCCGAGAGCAGGGCTGGGAAGAACCGGCTCCCTCCAGCACCACTGTCACTCACTCCCTGAAGGACGTAGCCACACATGGCCAGAATGACAAAACCTAACTTTTATCAATATCTGCAGCTCCCTGTCCTGCTGCCATATCTCTCCCAATCAGCGAGGTTATTCTGCGGAAGTCAAGTGAGGCCTTCCAGATTCCATGTCTCATAGCAGTGTCGTTGTTTGGTTCAAATCTGGTTTGGTCAAAGCCAGTTCCAGTTTGATGCAGATACAATTCTGTCCGTATGAAAAATAAAATAAAACAAAGTACCAGGTCCCGCAGCCTCTCTGCCGCCCTCATCCTCCACTCCCTACTGCAAATTAAGTCAGAGCCCCAACAAGTAGAGCTGCAGCGATAGTTTCCTTCCCCCTCAATCAGCACACTGCTCACACAGGCTTGGGGCTCTGCAAAGAGAGCACAAGCATTTCTTTGCTTCCCATAGGTGCTCCTACCCGAGAAACAAAAATCAAATGACTGTGCAGGTCTCTAAAAAGAAAAAAAAAAAAAAACTGCTTACCCGTGAATTTTGTTGTTGGTGGTGATTGGTCCTTAGTCTGTTCTGGCTGCCCTGACAACATAGCCCAGATGGTGCCTTAGAGGCAACAGAAGTTACTGCTCACAGTTCTGGAGGTGGAAGCCCCAAGCCAGGACGCCAGCATGCAGTGTGCTGGTGAGGGCCCCTTCCTGCCTCTCAGGGCCCCTCTGGCCCTGTGTTCCCGGGGTGGAAGGGAGAGGGTGCTCTCTGGGGTCCTTGTAGCACTCTCCAGGGGGACCTGAGCACCTCCCAAACGCTTTACCTCCTAAGACCATCCCATGGGGCATTCGGGCTCCAACATGAATTTGAGGGGGACACAAGCATTCAGACCATAGAGACTGATAACTTTTAGAATTTGCACTCCATCATGAGAACCTTCCAAAAATTAAAGTGAAGAAAGAAAAGGTGAAAGGGCTAAAGGATGATGTAGCGCTGCTAGGGGAGAACCTCAATAGATAAATCATTTCCCTCTTCTGTAATCAAGAGCTGGTTATAGACAGGGGCCTCTGGATTCCGAATCATTTGCCCAGTGCAGGTGGGCAGATTTGTGGGGGTCCCTGACTTCAAGGGCAGTGGAAGTGGACTGGGGACAGATTTGGAGGCTCTGACCACTCTTACCCTCACATTGCTTGTTTGGGTAAGACAGCTACAAGCTTCCTAGAAGTGGAGACTTTGGGTTGCAAGTGATGGAAATGTAAGAAAAACTTGAGCAATAAAGAGGATATGGTGGAAGGTTCTGGTGACATCCCAGGGCTCGTGCAAGACGGAGTACCCATCTCTTGGAAAAGAGGCATTAGAGCAAGCTTCTAGAACACGTATGGCAAGAGACATTGGGGATGATTTTTATGTTTTGGAATATGTCTGCCACAGGCAGTGTGAGATAGCAGGAAATTGGACCTGTGTTCTGGTTCTCTTTGCCACTTAGTAACTTTCCAGCTCTAGACACCCTCTCATCCGTACTGGTCCATAGTAGCTGTCGTATAAATATTTATCAAATGAATAAATGAGTGACTTAGATGAACTTCTTCAGGCTTCACTTTCTTCCCCTGTGTGGCACTAATATTACGTGGGGGAAGTATTGAAGAATAAATGAGAGGCGTGAAGATGTTTTGAAAATTTGAAAGGGCGACCATCTGTAGATGCTCTTTTTCTTTTCTTCATTCAGAGCCTATGTTATTCTTTGGGAATATTGCCAGTGAAGTCCCATCTTTGCCCTCTGAATAATTTGATTTTTGGAAAGTGCTGAGTGTCATCTGGAGTAGGGAGAGGACATGATGTCACAGGCCAATAGCATTTGGGGTCTACAATGGCATGTCATTATGCTCTGATGAGACTGACATTTTCAACGTGGTTGTGCCCTGGTCCAGACATTTCCGAGAAAAGGTTACTCAAGTGTTCTGAGCCAAGGAAGCAGAATTGAAATAACTGGATGATGGCTGCAAGTAAGGGAAAAGCCTCGTTGGAACATTTCTTACAAAGTAGGATTAAATGCTGTGCTATCATCTCTCTTTCCCAGGGTCTGAGGAGAATCTCAAGCTTCATTTCTAGGGTAGGGAAATTTGAATCTTGCTGGTAATCTTCTGAAAGAAAAGCCAGCAAGAATTTAGGGAAGCAACTAATTTACAGCTAGGGACAAGGCGTTGATTTCCAAAGTAGTAAGAAAAGTATCATAGTACAGTCACCTCTGTAGTCACCTTCTTCAGATTAAATTACCTTGCTATCATTTCTTTTGTTTTAATGATTTTGTTTTCTTTTTTGGAGATGTGAATGGAAATTAATTTCAAGTATTACATCTGGAGTTTTCTGTTACTTACAAAAGACAATTATTTGTTAGTCACTGATACAAAAATAATTACTAAGAAGGGAAATGATTGGAGGGAATGAGGCTGATCGAGACCAGCTTGGTCAGGTGCCTGTGGTAGCAGCCGGCTTCCCTGGGGAGGCCTCGCTGTCTGTCGCACGGTGGGTGGCACCATGGCATCGAAGAAGCCACGGCGGGTGTGGGCACATTGGTTAGGTAATTCCGAGATTTCTACCTGGGAGAAGGTTTAGGAAAAAATGTTTTAAAAGGGAGAAAACTTCTGGAAGTAAAAATATACAAAACCAAAATATCTCTAATAAATAATATTCCACATTAATTATATATGTACATAAATATAAGCTTGCACATATATGTTAAATAAGATAAATGTATTTTACCAGGATACATGCTAGTGTTAGGTCAGAGTATTTATAAGTCCATGTACTGCGGGTAGCACCTAGCTGATTTTATACTGCCCTAGAAAGCTGTCTGCAGACCATCCTATACCCACCCATTTCTCTCCAAACCCAAAGGCAGTGCGCAGCTGCCAGAGGCCCCCAGGTGGCGTTTGCTCTCCCCCCCCCCGCGGGAACAGTCCCAGTCCTAGGTGGGCAGACAGCCCGCATCCTTGCCGCTGGCGCTGCTGGCGGGCCTAGAGGCTCTGTTGACATTAGCCTGACAGGTGTGACTGGTCTTGGGTGGAAGGGTCGGTGAACCCAGGACTGTGACTGTAACAAAACTGGTGAACCCAGGAACAGGCCCTCCAGCATGAGTAGGATATTAGGTGCTCTCCCTTCTCCAGGTCCTCAGGGCTCACCCCCCCCCCCCAAGCTCTAGCACACCTTTCCTTGGGGGCTTCTAACCTGATCCCTGGATGGGGCTGAGGAGAGTCCTTTATTACATAGATTGTGTAACTCCAGTTATGGCTACCATCACTTTTGCTCCCAAGTGTGTTGTTAAGGCGTGCTTCTTAGGTGAGGCACCACAGACAAGCCCTAGCGGGAAGAAAGCGTAGTAAATGGCTCTGGGGAAAATCCTGTTGTAGAATTAAGTAGCTCCAAAGGTAAGTCGGGAAGTCATGATGAACCAGCTTCACCACAGGTGCCACTGAACAGATGAGTCACATGTTCTGAAATTTTAGAAGAGAAACTCTTCAATAACAGGGGAACAAGCAAATCGTGTCTTGCCCTCCCCTCAGACTCTCCGTCTTCCTGTGTGCTGGATTTGTTCGGGCTCAGCTTCTCCAGCTTCCCTCCATGATTCCAGAGCACATCTGTTCTCCATCACCTCTGGAGAGCACTCCCGTGCCGGCACCCGGCTGGGAGCCTGCCGGTGGTCTCCTAATCAGGCCCCCAGACTCAGTGCTGCCACCCTCCACCAACTGGTCTGGCTCCAGCCAAGGTGACGGCTGTGGGGTAGAACTGGAACCATGGCCAAATCCTGAATTCTTCCCCTGCCTTCCACGGGAATTGGCCCTAAAGGCACTTCCTAATACGTATTGTGTTTCAGTGCCTGCCTTCTGGAGAATCCAACCTGCAGCACATATACATTTCATGTATTGTAGCAAATGTTTTTCTCAGAAAAATATTTCTTAGGCAAATATTGCCACAGGACCTTTGCCTGTTCTTTTGCTTATCACTTCCTCTTGGCTAGCTTCTTGACTAGCTGATGTCCTTCAGGTATCAGCTTCCCTGATCTTCAACCCAAATCAAGTCTCCGTATTATTTTCTGTCATTCCTCTTCTGTGTTTTTTCATAGAACCTATCTCAGTGTTTAATCCTATCAACAAATTTATGTGATAACCTGGTAATACCCGAATCCTTCATTAGCGACTAAAAGCGTGAAGGCAGCTAATGTCTCTTTATTTTTCATCATTCTATATCCAGTTACTCTCATAGCTCCTAGTAGCTAGTAGTACACCTTTAGAAAATATCAGTTATGTGAACAAAGGGATGAGTACAGCCAGGAGGGAAAGGGGGAGTTCTCTTTCTGGGGGCATGATTTTCAGACATGAAAAAGCCCTCAGCTACTGAGTTTCTCACACAAGGATCATCAACTGAAACTATGAAACCATTCTACATTCTTTGGGGGCCCTGAGATTCTTTTGTGATGTGGGGATGTGGTTTGATATAAATTAATCCTGTCCATGTTTTCTTGCAATGGATTACTTGAAATTTATTTCAAGGAATTGCCTTTGGAAACCAGAGTTCTTTTGAATATAGTTTGCAAACCGCTATTCCATGTAATTAAAAGTTGCATAAAAGAGAAAAAAAAAACAGAACTCCTGTGGTTAGCCCAGTTAAAAACAAAATTAATTCCCACTGTTTAAGGCCCAAAGGGAAAATCTAGAAAGTGGGCAGAGAAAATGGGTTGTCTCTTTAGGTTTTGCTCATGACCTGTTATTACCAATTTAGTAACTTGCCCTTGAATTGGATTAGACTATTACCATGATTACTGTATTTGTAATTTTACAGGGGATTTATAATATGTCATTTGGAGCTGAAATTTCTCATGATTATTTTCTCCTAGAAGCAAAAATAATACTTAATCAAGCAAAACTTTCTATTTTTTCATGCCATTTAACAATATGTAGTTAAATCACATGTGAGTCTTGTATGATCGATACATTTTATTAGATCCAATTCAGTAAATAGCCAGAAATGACTGAGCGCTTGACTCTGGATGTCTGGTACACATCACTGGGATAAGGATGGACAACCTGGCTGTCCTCTGTTTTTAGAAGACATGTGACCGCCTGGGCTCACACATACACAGCCATTCAGAAAAGAACCTACTGCTAACATTTTTTTTCCCAGACAATAGGAAGCAAAACTAATTTCTCAATTTCAACCAATTTTATCTCTATTTGCTGGGTAAGTTTGCTTCTTGGGATATTTCTTTCATCAAAACTAGGGTCAAAATCTCTTTTAATAGGGGAGGAAAACATTTTAAAAATGAACAGAGGACCAGCAATTACACGTCTTACTGCTTCTCCGTCACGGCCATCTAAAGGAGTAACCCTGCACACCAGCATGCTTTGCACTCTAATGCTCCTTAACCCCTCCCACCAACGTTCCCTTTCAGGCCATGGAGAAGAAACACGTGCCGCTACCCTTTGCTAGGTGTTTGCCTAGAGTTCAGGGGGTCAGGGAACTTGGATTTAAAAAAAAAATGACGTCTTCATTAATCTCTACCTAAAATTTAGCATTGATGAATGCAGGCAAAGACCCTGTAGTGTGCGCCATGATTTTATTCTTCAGTGCAAGTGGTGTCTGATTATTGTATCACTTTACGATCTTGTGGCTGTCACACCCATCCCAACTTCAGAATCTTGGTAGTTGTTAGATCTGCCGCTAGGACTTGTCACATGATGCCTCAGAGAGGAGCAGGTCTGTCAACAGACCACAGTGTTTATCTAAAATAGTTTTTTAAAGATATTTCAATGTAATCGATGTACTCTTAATGCATTTGATTTTATCCGTTGACAAGCATTATTTTTTAGAAGAATTTTATAACCCTCATAAGGTTGCTGCTGGGGTCCATGGAATAAAATTGGTCAGGAACCCCTAAAATGGGTATTTTCAACCTGATTAGATCAAGCTTTTCCCTTTTATTAAAACTTTGGGGCGAAATTCACATAGCACACAATTCACTATAGTAGTGAATTGGGATAATATTCAGTTATAAAAATAAATGGAGTGTAGGAAAACAGTATGGTCAGCTCCGCTCACTTCAGTCAGAGGTCCTGAGGCCACCACCTCGCCAGTGTCAACAGTTTCCTTCCCCTGGGAGAGCTCTGCGTGTCAGCAGTCGCTTCTCGCTCCTCCTCGCTCCTTCCTCCAGCCGCCACTGACCTTCCCGTCCCTACGGATTTGCCTTTCCTGGGTAACTCAGGTAAAGGGACCCTACCACATGGCTTCCTGTCTGGCCTCTTCCATCAGCACGACGCTTTTAAGGTCTATCCAAGTTGTAGACTACATCAGAACTTCTTTTTTTCTTTGGAGTTAACTTGACTG
Source organism: Scalopus aquaticus (assembly GCA_004024925.1). Classification (NCBI taxonomy): domain Eukaryota; kingdom Metazoa; phylum Chordata; class Mammalia; order Eulipotyphla; family Talpidae; genus Scalopus; species Scalopus aquaticus. The sequence goes on along the minus strand of PVIJ01002198.1, from coordinate 99,942 downwards.
ATTTTTATTGAGTTCGCACTGGTTTACGGTGTTGTTAGTGTTTTAGAAGCATAGGACCTCCCCCCTTTAGGTGTCACCACGTCAAACCCACGACCACGGCACCCACAGTCCACCAGTCCGTTGTGCTCCCTCCCCACTTTGTTTGGCATCCCTCTCTCTCCGCACCCCCCCCCCCCAGCCTGAGTTCTGTAGACAGCTTTCCAGGGTTTGTTATTAGTCTGGCTTTATCTCACCCTTTGTCTGGTTTCTCTGTATTCCTCATCTAATTGACACCATCTGGTAATTGTCTTTCTCCTTCTGACATATTTGCCTTAGCATAATCCCCTCTAGCTCCATCCATGTTGCCACAAATGACATGAGTTCATCTTTTTTGATAGCTGAGTAGTAGTATGTTGTGTATATACCACATCTCCTGGTCTACCCGTCTGCCTTTGGAAACTTAAGCTATTACTATAACTTGGCTATTGTAAATAGTGCTGTAGTGAACATGGGAGTGTGTGTTTTCCTTCAAGTTAGTGTTTTTGCGTTCTTTTTTTTTTTTTACTTTTTTTTTAAGATTTTATTTATTTATACATACAGCTGGGGTACAGGCCAGAGGTGTTGAGCGGTGAGAGGCTTCACCAGAGACAGAGTGGGGAGCAGAACAGGCAGATCAGAAATACACTGCTGAGGGGAGCAGCGGGCGCGGCAGGAGAGGTCTGCTGCGCCATGTGGGATTCTCCCCGGCTGGGCGTCAAACTCGCATCGCTGCTGCCAGCAGCTCCACAGCCCAGTGCCTAACCGCTGCGCCACCAGGGAGGCCCCGTGTTTTTGCGTTCTTAAGGTAAATACGTAGGAATGGAATTGCTGGATCATATAATAGACATATTTTTAATTTTTTGAGAAACCTCCATACTGTTTTCCTACACTTAATTTATTTTTATAACTGAATATTATCCCATTGTATAGATTCAACACAATTTTTTATACAACTCAACCAAAAAAAAAAAAGACAACCTAATTAAACAATTTGCAATGAATTTGAATAGACTTTTTTTTCCAAAGAAGATACTACAAATTACCAGCACATGAAAAGAGGTTCAACTTCAGTGGTCATTAAGGACACACAAAAATCACAGTGAGATACCACACCCCATGGAATGGCTACAGTAATTTAAAAAAGAAAAGAAAAACAAGTATTGACAAGAATGAAGAGAAATAAGAACTCTTGTACATTGCTGGTGTGAATGTAAACTTTATAGTTATTGTGGAAAGCAGCTGTTAGGTGGTTTCTCAAGAAGGTAAACATGGAATTCCACTCTGATGAACCCCAGAAAAATGAAAATACAGATCTACAAAGAAACATATGTGCAGGTATTTATAGCAGCTTTATTTGTAGTAACCGGAGGATGGAAACGAGCCACAAGTCTATCAGTGGGTGAATGGGTAAATGAGACTTTCTCTTTAATGAAAGGTCTTTTGTGATAACTTCCTTATCCTCCTGTAATAAAGCTGATAATTAAACTGGTGCTGTTACTTTTCTTTTATAGTAATTATTTTTAAAGATTTATTTATTTATGCATACAAGGTGGGGTATAGGCCAGAGGTGTGGGGCGGAGAGAGGGTTTGCCAGAGATAGAGTGGGGAGCAGAACAGGCAGATCGATGGAAATATGCTGCTGAGGGGAGCAGCGGGCGAGGCAGGAGAGGTCTGCTGCGCCATGTGGGAATCTCCCCAGCCAGGCTTCGAACTCGCATCGCCCCTGTTGACAGCTCCACTGCGCAGCGCTTAACTGCTGTACCACCAGGGAGGCCCCTTTTATAGTAATATTTTTATTTTATTGATTTAACATAAATTTATAAAGCCATGTAAATTCGGGGGTGTTCATAAGCCTCCCCTCACCCACACCAAACTTCCATTGCCCTTCCCACCTCTCCCTCCCCGTTCTGCCTCCCCCTCTGGCAACCCCTGTATTTTTATTTTTTACAGAATCTAACAGTTATTTTGTTGTAATATTTTTGTTTATTTGCTCGGGTTTTTTATATCCCACATGAGAGAAACCATTTAGTAACTGTCTCTTAGTTTCTGACTTATTTCACTTAGCATGATCACCTGTAGGTCCATTCATATTGTCTCGAAAGAAAAGATTTATCTTTTTGAATAGCTGAGCAGTATTCCATTGAGAACTGATGCCACACCTTTATTCAGTCGTCCATCGATGGGCCTTTGGGTTGATTCTTGTCTTAGCTGCTGGGAAGAATGTAGTTATGAATAGAGAGGTGTATAAAACTCTTGGAAGGAGCACACTGATGATTTAAAAAAAAAATCAATGTAATGCCTAGCTATCATTTAGAAAGACATAAAAGCAAAGTAATCTGATATAAAACCACCCTGTTTCAATATGTGAATGCTCAGGCCCCATCCAGAGTGAGCGCAAATTAAGAGCGAAAAACGCAGACTGCTCCTGTGACTGTATCGGAGACTCAAGTCCACGAGCACAGTAAGACAACACCAAAAGGAACTTTGTGCCACATGCAAAACAGTGAGAGTACTTAGGCTGAAATAATCTAAGAAACCATATTTAGCACCTACTTGTACATCTGGTGGCACATTCCAGAGCGATCAGGGACCTGGGCCGACATCTGCTCTCGTGTTAGGCTGTGGGGCATGCAACGTGCCCAACCCGCTCGCCCCTCATTCCGGTGACATCAGTGAATACCCCAACAAGTTCAGATATGCCCCTGTGGCCAGCACCGCCCTCTTTGAATTCCCAAGCCGAAGTTTACCCCTTTGACCTTGCAATTTCTCCAGACATTCATGTTTTATCCTTATAGTCGAGTGCACATCTATATTCAGGGATGCGGTGTCGGGACGTTTTGGGGTGCCTCTCCTGTGTCTGAAGCCAGCGGACAGTCTCGGCGCCCTACACCTGCAAGCCCTCCAAAAGCATTAAGGAGTAAGAGAGATGTCTCTAGGTTTCAAAAGGAGCCTGAGGGGAGATTTCCTTAAAACTTCTGGAATGAAACAGTTCCAACAATGTCCACAGGGGAAGCTACTTCCATGTCACTTAATGCAAACCTTCCTTCAAATTGGTTTTAACTAGACTTATTGCCCACAAACTTCTTAATCGCTGCAGTATTTCTAACTAATTTGGTCTTCCTTTCTGTTTCCCATTTTTTATACAGGTTGTTTGTTTTCCTTATTTTAAAGTTTTCAGAATTCTCTATTTTGATCATAGCCCTTTATCAGATACATTTTTTGCAAATATTTCTCCTAGTCTGAGCTTTGTCTTATTCTCCTGATGTAGCATTGCTTTACTGAGAAAAATAAATTCATGGCAGCATTTAATTGTGTCTGTGAAACAACGCATTATAATAATATATGCACAATATAACATTGCAACCTATAGCTTGCAGACAAGACCCCTGCAGCTTCTTGTAGTGTCATAATACTTTGTGTCTCGGTAGAATAGTGGTATTTGAATGAGAAACAATACAGAGCTGTGACGTATTTAGAAGGGAAAACTGTGGCTTCTAAAAAATAAAGGACCGTGAACTCTAGGTAATATTCAGCAATATTTTTTTAATATTTATTTGATAATATGGCAACAATTTTTAACAGTTGGTAGTATGAAAATATTTTTAAAGTCACCAATTGATAAAGTGTTTCTGAGGCCAGTGAAATAGAACCACCTGTGTCCCTAAATAGATACATTAGAAAGTTCCAAACTGTTTTAAAATTCTTATTGCCTTTATTGACTACTGCTAATATTTCATCACCAGCCACCAAAGCTACTCATTGGTTAGCATGGAGAAGCTCCAGCAATGAGCAATTTTCTTAATTTGTTTATTATCCATGTTGTGCATATGAATAAACATCCACTTTAGAGATATGTGCTGCTTTTATAAAAACTAACCTAAAAAACTCCATAATTCTAAAACTATTTTATTTCCTGTTAGGATAAGCCAGTATTTCAGAAAGTGACAACCATAGCAACGGCAGGTTTTGTGTGCTGTGTGACAATGCTAAAGGCAGAAGCAGAACTGGAATTCACTTACGATCTAATCTCTCATCTAATATTCAGCTCAGCCCCTGTCTCTACCCCACTTCTCTGGTTGTGGATTGTGGCCCCTTTAATGAAAGGCCATTTGCTTTAGTGGTCAGTGTCTTCAGGGTAGACATAGCCACCCTCTCTGAGTTGTGCACCTCACAGGAGAAGCCCAGAGACAATCATTGGGGTGTAGAGCAAAAATCTGCCAAGCCAATATATGTCTTTGGCAGTGGGATGGGGTTGCTTTGTAAAAATGACATTTACTCGGAAGACATGGTCTCCTGATTTCTTTTCAGTGGAGAAGGTAGTACTTAAATCTGCATTGTCTACTGTGCCTTCCTGGTACACTCCCTAATTTTCCCCTGTCCCCCTACCCAACACCCAGCATCCATCCCCCAGTGCTGGCTAAACTACTAGAGCTGGTGTCTGAAGCCATGTCGTGACTTGCTCAGTCTTGCTGGGCCTTGCCAGTGTCTGCAAGAGGCACACATGTTATTGTTAAACTTCACTTTGGCTTTTTCTCTTATCAGTTTGTCTGATGCTTGGTTACTTTTCCAAGCCTAAAAGAACCTGTTGGAATATGGGATGATTTTCTTTGTGCCCTGAAAGGGTTTGTAAAAGCCCAGAGATTTCGACCCTGCCCTAGGCAACTCTAATTGGCTTTTGAACTCCATCCAGAACCTTCTGTGCTGTCAGTCCAGCCTATCATTGGGCCTGCATCACAGCTAGACCCAATCTTGCTTTCTTACTTTGCTTTAGATTCTGGTCCCAAGGCTCCAGAATTTATTATTTATTTATTATTCAATAATGATTTATAACTCCCTAATAAACATGGCACATCCAGCACTTGATCTCAGATTCCATTTTTCAGAGATTCCGACTTGCGGAAACACTTTTATCAGCAGTCTCAGTGGGTGCTCTCTGCATTGTTTCTAACTCATGCCTCAAGGCATGTTTGGCATCTTTGTCACCAGTTTTTCACCCGTTTTTATTTCCTTATATCTGAGAATAACATCGAATGTCTTTGGGTTACCTGAAGAGAAGACTGAGTGACTTTTTTACTCTTTCATTATCATTCCACTACTTCCAATCGAACATCGAATTTTGTAATTGTTTTTAATTCGACATTCTTTTCCGTTTCTACCACCAGGACTAATGTGTGGAGGGCTTTATCCCCACATATTTGAGTTTCTGTACTATCTGGCACCTTGTCTCTTACTTCCTTTTCTGCTCCCTCCTACATATCATTAAAAAAACATTTTTCCTCAGTTTGTCAAATCAGTTCTCTATTCAAGAATCTCTTATGGTTTTGTATTCCATAAACCTGCAAGTGTTTGGTTTCATGTACATTTGTGTTTACTTTGCAATCTGTATGCTCCTAAATTGAGACTTATTTTTGCTACCTGATGATAGCAGGAGATATCAGAAATGAAAGCCCTATGTCTAAATTTGAAATAATTAAATGTTATATAATAAATATTACCATCAGCCATTCATATTTAAAAAATTTCAAAGTGCTAACCTGGTTTACTATTGTTCTTATCACTGACATTATGTACTATTAATTCTGATTCTCAAATATTTCAGTAAATTGTAGGAAATAAAAGATGGGGGTTTAAGTGATAAGCAATCTGTGAAAATTTATTTTATAAAATTCATTGTTTTCTAAATGCATGGAAAACTTGGTAACATTTGTAAAATGTAGTTTGCAAAATAGCAAATTAGTGTCGATATTTCAGGTAAAGATGTCATGTTCCAAAATTTTTAAATTTTTCATTTGTTTCTTCAACTCAGGTTTCACATAACACTGGTCAACAGTAAAAAGGCCCTAATCTGTAGTATCTTGATGTGCTGAACATAAATATAACCCTGAAAAAAATTTTTTTTAAGATTTATTTATTCATATATACAAGCTGGGGCACAGGCCAGAGGTGTGGGGCGGTGAGAGGGTTCACCAGAGACAGAGTGGGTAGCAGAACAGGCAGATAAGAAATATACTGCTGAGAGGAGCAGCAGGTGAGGCAGGAGAGGTCTGCCGCACCATGTGGGATACTCCCTGGCTGGGCGTTGAACTTGCATTGTCGCTGCCGACAGCTCCACAGCGCAGTGCTTAACCACAGTGCCAACAGGGAGGCCAACCCTGAAAATTTTTTATTAGCTCTCGTTTTGAAGATATTTCATATAATTCATTTTACATGTTTCACCGTGTAAATTGATCCAGTAGGACTGCAACAACATCCTAAATCAGCCTAGAATGATGTATTATTGCATCACATTGCATAATACCATCATGCACACATCATCCAGAGTTGAGTGCATCATTTTCTGATGCAATGCAATACTACTGCCAGGTGACTGCTGAAGTAAGCTGATGTCAGCAGTGCATTCTAGAAAGCCCTGTCAGAAAGGTTGAGCACTGAAAATATTTCAGACTTTGTGTGAGACAGTTTAAGCTACTATTCCATAGAACTGTTATTATTTTATCCATTTAGGCACAATACAGAACAGTAATGCCTTGGAAGTGTGTTAATAGTGTGGACAATTCCTATTCTATTTGTGGGGAAGTGACATTTGCCAACCAGAAGAAAGTGAAGAAGGCTTATCATCTTTCCTTTGGATGCAAGGTTGGTGACCAAGACAAGCCTTAGGCCCTGCATGTATGCTGTGCTACATGCACAACACAGCTTTCACAGTGGTTCGATGGCAAAAGACCATCCATGCCGTCTGCAGTCCCCATGGTGTGGAGAGAGCCGAGCAACCACATCAAAGACTGTTACTTCTGCTTGGTCCCTTCTCTTTCTGGCGGAATAACGAAGCAAAAGAAGTCGAGAATAGTCTACCCAAACATTCCATCTGCATTGAGACCAGTTCCACATGGTGAGGGACTTCCTATTCTAGAACCTCCAGCAGAATATTCTCTTGATTCATCTGATGAGGACAACAGTGAGCCGACCTGCTCTTCTCCTGTTCCATCAGCATGCAGTGATCCAGATTTTCACAGTGATGCATCATCAACCCCACACAGACTAACACAGGAAGAACTAAATAACTTGGTTCGTGATTTGGACTTATCCAAGAACAAGGCAGAATTGGTAGGATAAATACTCCAACAATGGAATCTTCTAGAAGAAGATGTCACGATTACTTTATATTGAAAGTGCCACAGCAGTTGGAGCCTTTCTTCAGAAAGGAAAGTACTCTGGGATTCTGTTCTGATATTGAGGGCCTCATGAATGCCTTAGATATCACTCATGACCCACAAGAATGGAGACTATTTCTAGACTCTTCAAAACTGAGTCTTAAGGCTGTGCTTTTGCACAATGGAAACCATCCTCCATCTATTCTATTCCTGAACAGCTGTACAAGAGACAAGCGAAGAAATCTAAGACGTAGTAGTCTAGGATTTGATTTTTTACAGGTATGAACCATAGGCCTATTACCATTGGCAAACATTTTGTGATGTAAACATCCATTTATTGCAGATTACAAAAAGAACTAGAGCCAGAATTAGAATTTGTCATATTTGTGTTGAGCATATACAAATTGGTAGGAAATGACTAGTTTTATTTCAGTAACATGACTTTTGTAAAAGTTTGTTGACCAGTGTAATTGTTTGCAGTTACCAGTAAGTTGTGTTGCCAGAGTGAAGAAAAGTCCTTGTGCCTCACACCTGCATGCCGTGTCCTGCCAATGCATGACTAGAGTGTTGGAGACCAGAGAATGGGGTTAGTTTGAGGATGAACTCACTGGGGAAATTCTTTTCTTTGCCATTTCCTAAAGAAGGTCATTGTTTTAATGCTGCAAAGCAATAGTATGCCTAAAAATCAGACACTGGAAAGTTTGATCTTATTCTAAGAATCTGTGTATCATCAGAAATTAGTCCACAATTTTGTCTCAGTAGGATTTTGCCTTGTTGAAATATCTGATCTTCAAAGGTTAACACAACAATTACGTTTTTTTTTCTCACATTTAAACCATAAACTCATATAACTACTGTGATATATGCACATAAGGAATTGCCCCCCTTTTATGGGACAGTCTAGCCTACTCTAGTTGACACGTTGCACAGCTCCCACCTGACAGTACATCTAGGATCTACAATCTAAGCAGAAAATCAGAGTAGTTAGTGGCCATATCTCCTGGAGATCCTTTCTGGACTTTGATAACCCAGACTCCTATTAATAACTGCCATGAAATAAGGACGGATGCTGAGAGAACCTGAGGGCCCCGGCGGGAAAGAAGGTGAAGCCCGATCACAAGTGGGGTGGAAAAACCTGCTGTGTTCTCGCCCACCTTTCCTAAGAAGTTGGGCTTCTTTCCTAGGAACAGAAACTGATAGTTACGGTTGTTTCCCAATGTTCATTTCCCCCTTTTCTGTATTATCACTCCCAATTTTTTTCTGGCCCTATGATCGTGCAGAAAAAGAACTGCTAATTTACAGTTAGTTGTGGGCATTAGACCAAGTGCTGCAAGTAGAAGTGGTATGTGCAATTTGTGGGATGTGTGCTTTTTTACAAAATATTTATTTACTTATTTAGTAGAACTAGAGTGTATGCCAGAAGTGTGTCTGTGGGGGGTGGGGTGGGAGGATTCACCAGAGACAAAGTGGGGAGCAGAACAGGCAGATTTACTGAATTACACTGCTAAGGGGAGCAGCGGGAGAGACAGGAGAGGTCTGCTGTGCCATGTGGGTCAGCTGCCTCGCTGGGAATGAACTCAGGCCATAGAGGGGATAGCATTGATTCTTAACCCCTATGCCACTAGTGAGGCCCTGTGGGATGTGTTCTTAAGAAATGGGCAAACCGGGCCTCCCTGGTTGTGAAAGGGGTTAAATCTCAGCACTATGAAGCTATCTGCAGCCACTGCAGCACGAGTTCCATCTCCAGCCAGGGAGCTGACCCACAGGGCACAGGAGACCTCTCCCGCCTCGCCAGCTGCTCCCCTCAGCAGTGTACTTCAGTAGATCCGCCTGTTCTGCTCCCTACTCTGTCTCTGGTGAATCCTCTTACTACCCTCCCCCCCCAACACCTCTGGCCTACACCACAGCTCTTGTATGCATAGATAAATAAATCGTAAAAACAAAGAAAAGGACAAACTCTGCTTCTTTTTCTTCTTTATTGCTTGATGGAATGAGTATGCGATGGTCAGAGCTGTGGCAATTATTTTGAGCCATGGGGTTGACCTAAGAAACAGAGATCAGGCGCAAGAGCAGTAAGATAGAAGAGCTCTCCTCATATCCTCTGTATCATCTACCTCCAGACATTTATGTTGTCCCAAATCCTGACCTCTGCCTAGATACAGACTTATTATGTAGACTGATCTCTTCCCTGTAATGTTACATGATGGCTACAGAGCCATCTTTGTTAAGATTTCTGCTTTCGAATTTTTTTGTGAGTAAAGGTTTGTCTTACCAATTAAAAAAAATCTAGTCCGTGTTGTCATTGTCAATAACCAGAGAATACAGTCTGTAGCCATGGAACTGAGAGATGTTAAGAATAGGGTCAGAACTGTAATCATGACTAAATTACTAAATTAGTTAACACAATTTATGTGAGGATGACTGTTCCATTTAAAGTTTTCATGAATGTATGTATTCGTTGTGCTCATTAAAAATGTGTTTATAAGCTGATTACAGTAGTTTTAATCAATAGATTAATTTTTAGATGCCCCTTTTAACTAAAACTATTTCACTTCACTTTTGCAGAGATCATAAGTGTATATTTCTTTTGCCCTCTTTCATAACATCGCTTCTGTACTTGCTTTTGGTTCATTATGGAACTAGCAAGGAGGCAACGATGACCCTGAGAATGTGGAGGGAGTCCGGCTAGACCGAGATGCGCGGGAGTGGAGTGAAGACAGTGTCTATAGACAGCTGTTTCCACAGTTTTCCCGCAAAGTCAGCAGTGGAAAATTAATGTGGTAATGAGAAAGATTTGGTGGAGGGAGAGGTCCAGGAGCATTTAACTCAGCGACAAAGGAGCTTTATTATGGGCACGGCTGGGCACTACGGCCTGCAAGGATACGGGATACTAAATCTTAAGTCCAGGTGTCTGGCGTGTTTACAATGGGGTGGTCAGGTGAACTAGGGAGCATGATAGGTTGACAAGGTGAGAATGTAAGGATTAAAAGGATAAATCGCCTCTTTTGAGGTTAGGTAGGAAGGGGCCTCGAGATGCCTTGGAAGTTACTCCTGTATTTTGGTGTGTTGGGGTCAAGGTCAAGTCTTCCAAGGAGTTCTGAGCTCCTCTTAACAGATGTTCGTGTGTGCATGTTTGTCTCTTACACTGACAGGATCTCGAGCAGGTCCTGCTGCAGAGCGGTCGCTCAACATTACATCACCACAATAAACATGGTATACTCCTAAGTCCTGGCGGTGGGAAGGAGTGGACGGATGCCTGCCTTCCTAAGTGCCAGTGAGCCCCTCGGGGGGCCGTGCCGCGCTCATCTGGATAGCATGGCATCCTGGGTGCGATGCGCGCGACTTGCGACTCTCTGGCCGCTCTGGCTTCACAAGTCACCGGCTCTGGGCCAGCCCTGGTGGCGTCCTGGGACCGGATCCCAGCCCGATGCGAGCGCCAACTCCAGCGGCCGCGAGCGACTCGGGCGGCAGGGGGCGCCGGCGGGCGGCAGTACAGGCGGCGGGCGGCAGGGGGCGCGCGCGGGGCCGGAGGGCGCGACTGGCGGGCGGTGCGGAGGACGCCATGCGCGCGCTGCTGTCGCTGCTGCGCACGGGCCGCGGCTGGCGCGGGGGCGTCCCCGTGGCGGGCGGCCGGCCGTGGGGAGCGAGCGCCGGGCCCGCGCCGCGCCGCGCCATGGCCGCGTACCGCACGGAGGAGCGCGGCCAGCCCCGCTCGCCCGCCTACCGCCTTTTCTTCAGTGAGTAGCGCGGCGGGAGCGGTGGGGGTGGGGGCCGCCCGCGCTCCCCGCTCCCGCCCGGCGCCGGCCCCGCGCGCCGGCCCCTCGGCTCGCCGGCCTCGGGCGGCGGCGGGGCACCCGAGGACCCGCGGAGACGCGGGCGCACTGGGGCCCCGTCCTGCCCGGAGCCCCGCGCCCAGGGCGGCTGTCAGCGAGGCCGGCCGGCTCCTTCCGGCGCCTGCGCCGCGGACGTCGGGGGATGCCGCCTTGGGGGGTTCCGGTGCAGGGCCGTTGGGCGGGCGCTCCTCCGCCCTAACTCTTCTCCCCAGCGAGCGGGACAGGCGTGGCGGGGCGAGGACGGATGGCCATGACGGCCCACGGGGACCCTTGTCTAGAATATGGAGCCAGCCTCTGCGCCTTCCAGCGGGGTGACAGCGACTCGAGGGAGGGGCCATAAAGTCAGGGGAACAGCACAAAGAACGCTGCATTTCAGAGAAAAAGGCACTTGCAGGGTCTTTCGCTTCTCAGGCGTGTCCAACAGACCGTGCCTCCCCTGGCTGTGGTGAGGAGCCCTGAGCTTGACTTCCTGTCACCAGGAAGATTGTTAGGCCGAAGACAGCCCTTGGACCTTCTCTTAACTTAAAATCCAGGTACCAGAAGCTCATGCAGGCTCTTCCTGGGTGCCCCGTCTTTAGCCCCAGGCACGAATGATATTCCCAGCTTGCAGTTTGTGATTAAGAGCCTCTTGACTCCAGAGTATCCTCCTCTGCTCCTCAAATTGAGCAGGCTCAGAGGGAAGGGGCCTAGGTTATTCTCACTTTCCTCCGTGCTGATATTTCCTGCATGAGGTGGCCGAATGGGCTTCAGAGCTCCGGGAAGTAGCACCCTCTTTCTGGAAGTGGGCTTTGCATTGCCGCCCACCTGTTGAGAACACAGCCCTGGGAGAGTTCCCTTCGAGTTCAGATTGTAGATCCTTCCCTCCCGAGCTCTTTGACCCCAGTGAGTTAGCTCGTTAGACTTTCATGTGCAAGAATTTTTGCGGAGTCGGAAGAGGTGAGTTAGAAATGAAACTTGATCGCAGGTGAGCGGCAGGTCCCAGGAAGAATTGCCCCTTGGGCCTTAGGGCAGCTGACATACTTAGACATACTCGAGCAGTTTGAGGGCAGGGCCCACAGATGGGATTCTGAACAGGGTTTGACCAGTTCGGTTTAACAAAGACCGCTGGGTTTTGACATCCTATTGGTGGAGTAAGAGAAGTTTTACAACTAGTGGCGCCCAGTGTGAGATTAGGGTAACTGACAGGGTTGGGTCGCTTTGCTGTGAATGTGCACAGCTGTTTGTTCAGTTACTGGATGCAGAGAAGGGACTGCAGGCCTGTGCTGAATTCCTGTTCTACCTCAAACCTTGGTTTTTCTCACCTGTGAAATAGGCTTTGGCAGCTACGTGGCATAGTGTATGCAAAGTGATGAGTCACAGCCCTGGGCAGTAAATTACTAATATTAATACCTTATCACTGGGATCTGTAACTTACAGAAAGTTTATAACGTGTCCTGTACAAGCTTTGGGGGGAGAAGATTTTCGGGAAAGAAAACTCAGCTTGTGGTTATAATGCAAATGGTACTAAAATAACCATTTTCTTAAAAACTGGTTATTTCTGCCCCCTCCTCTCTGCTATAAATTATTTTCCACCACCCCCCACCTTTTAAGTGCTAAACTGATAGGGTTCCCCTTAATTACCCAAATTTCTGAATGACTTGTGTTCCGAAAACTTAGTGTGATGGTTACTGGAGACAGTTTCTTGTAGAAACTGTTGTAAGTGGCATTTAGGTTTGTAAGTGGATAAAAACTTGAAAATGATACAAGTGTTCTAGATCTTTGTAAACACAGCGGTTGCTACTAAATGAGATGTGTTGGGCACAGTAGACCTATGCTGAGACTTTAGTCTGCCCTCCAGAGATTTCTGATATCACGGTAATGAATTAAGGGAGTTGCAAAAACACTGAAACATTTTACTTGAATGTTGGTTACGTAAAAACAGTGTTGAGGAGCCTGGCTGGGTGGGCGCAGTGGCGCAGTGTTCCTGCAGGACCCACTCGTGGGGCAGCTCCCTGCCATCCCTGTGGGTGCCAGTGCCCTTGAAGGCCCTGGAGGGTCTCTGTTGGCATGACTCCGTGCTGCATTCTCCTCTTCCTGTGGGTTGTTCTTCAACTGCAACTGTATTTTAGACTCATGGCTTTATTTCTTTGTGCATACAAGAGCTAGGGTGCAGGCCAGAGGCGTGGGAGGACCCACCGGAGACAGAGTTGAAGGGAAATTTGGATGCTGCGTGGTAACGCCCAGTGATGGTGCATGGGCCGATAGGATGTTGGAGTGCAGGCGGGTGTTTGATAGGCGTGGATACAGTGTTCCTCTTACCCTCCTCCTGGTTACTGTCCTGTTAAGGTGACAGTAAGGGAATGATATGGATAACCCTAGAGCTCAGTGCCCCTCTTGCTGCCGGGGCTTCTTCAAGGCCCAGGGTGGATGGTAGACAACAGAGTGCGTCAGGCCTCTGTGGGGGCAAGGTCCAGAGGGAAGAACAGATGGAATGGAGAAGAAATGATCACCAGGATTGCAGAGGAGACCTGAGGGCTTCGGGGCCTGTGTCTGCCCCCACGTGTGGTTGTTAAGCCTCAGAACCAAGGCTGCAGCGACCAGCCTAAAAATCCGAGGCTGGTACCGGGAAGGGAATCAAGTTGATCCCTGACTTGCCAGCAACACTGAATGCTCTGGGAGCGGAGTAGTGCTTTCCAGACTCTGAGAGGAGATCATTTGCCTCCTAGAATTCTCCTCCTGGACAGCCATCATCTGGGGTGGAGCCTGAATAAGGATGTTTCAGACAAATGTGTTTCAGTGCAGCCTTACGTTAGGAGCAAGCTCTTGCGAAACCAGCAAGTAAACCAAAAGTGAAGAAAGCCTGTGTGCCAGGAAACACTAGCTCTCAGCTGGAGACCAAAGCAGCAAGGTCTGCGGGGGCCAGGAAAACATCCCCCGAAGGAGCGGGAGGACAGGTGCGCCCAGGGAACCTTCCGAGGTGTCACCTCTCGCTGAGGCTTCCTAGGCAGTGGCAGGAGGTTGGTCGCGGGGCCTCGGAGAGTTCCTGTGGTGTTCAGCCAGAAGGTGGTAAGAGTGTGGAGAGGAAAGTGAGGTAGCAGTAGGGATTTGCTCAGTAAATATTTACTGAATGCACTGTAAGTTGGGGGCACTTTTGTGGGTGCTGAGGACTCTGTGGAGAGCATAACAGCACGAGGCAAACTTAGCAGGCATGCCTCCCTTCCTGAACTAGTCTGGTGGGCGTTAAGGAAAACTGCAGTGTGAGGGGGAAAATAAAATGTAGGCGGTGTGAGGACGCTGTCACATGCTTCGGACTGCATTGGCCCGAAACCAGGGCTTATTTTTGCTTATTTGTGTAAATACACTTTATCGGGGGATAATTTTAGATTTACCAACCGTACAGTGATAGAGAGGGCCAGCGTGTGTCTTAGCAAGTTCCCCCTCATGTGAACATGTCCTGTGAAGTTGCACGTTGTTGGAACCACGAGCGCACACTGGCACCTGCTGATCACTGAGCTCCAGGTGGGGTCAGCAGCCTCAGCCCGGGCAGGGGGCCGAGTTCGATCCAGGCATCGCTTAGTGCCCTCCAGCCTTCATGTGCTTATGAATGACCTTGAGACTCTGAAAGGGTGCTGGCCGGGGTTTGTGCAGCGGCCGCAGTGTGGGCGTGGCTGACCTCTCTGGAGAAGAGTTAGGGGACCAAGTCCTCAGGGCACATTGGGAGGTAGATGCCACCGACCTGTCCCGTGTCCATATCCTGTTAGGGGTGAATCTCCAAGTCGCTCTCACACCCAAGGGGCATGGTCACCTTTACTTCCTGTGGGGGGAGCTCTACGGGGAGTGTCTGGAATTCCTCTCCCAGGAAGAGTCGGCCCTCCCCACATTGTCATGCAAAGTCTTTCCTGTGTGTTAGTGTGGATGGTGTCTTTTAGTCTTACCCTTCGTTTTTACATTTTTACATTCCTGCTCAGACCTTTGGGCTTTTCTCCCCTTCATGTGACTCCTGTTTCCCTTTGCCAAACCTCCGCCCTTTTGTCTTTGGGCGCTGCTCACTCACCGTGCTCAGGCTCACCCTGTGTCCTTTCTGCAACCAGCCTTGCCCCGCTTCCGGAAGCCTTTCTTCTTTTTATTGGTGCAGGTTATTTAGTAGCCAACCCTAGTGGCGCTGGCCGTGCTTCCTGCTACTGAAGTGTCAGATAAACTTTGTTTTATTTTTTGTAAAAAATGTCAGCATTATACCCAAGAGCTAGCCAGCCACAACAAAACACACCCAGGCTTAGGAAGTTAAAGTGGAAGTTACCTGTGGCCTTCTTACGCCCAGCTTTGGGAAACGGATGTATTCCAGTAAAAGGTTGGGTTGCTGTATTTTATTTAAATATATCTACTGTTAAAAGTATTTAAAATATATGCTTCAGAGGCAACTTTAAAGAGACTTTGTAGTCGTGTTGTTTTTGTGTTTACCTTAATATTAGCATCCTCGTCAGGGCGAATGGAAGTAACAGTGGTTTTGTCATTGGGCAGGCTCCTCGGAGCCTTTTCTTCATGTGGATTATAGCTAGAAACTGGCAGTTCTCTTGTTAGGCTTCGCACAGGGAAATTGACATTCATTTTAATCCAGTGTACTCTTTTTTTTTTTTTTAAAGATTTATTTATTTATACATACAAGCTGGGGTACAGACCAGAGGCGTGGGGTGGCGAGAGGGTCCACCAGAGACAGAGTGGGGAGCAGAACAGGCAGATCAGAAACACACTGCTGAGGGGAGCAGCGGGTGAGGCAGGAGAGGTCTGCCGCACCATGTGGGATTCTCCCTGGCCGGGCGTCGAACTCGCATCGCGGGCTGCCGACAACTCCACAGCGCAGCGCTCAACCGCTGCGCCACCAGGGAGGCCCCCAGTGTACTCTTTTTTTTAAGATTTAAAATTTTTTTTTTTTTTTTTTTTTTTGCATACAAGCT
The DNA here is from genome assembly GCA_004024925.1 of Scalopus aquaticus. Taxonomy (NCBI): domain Eukaryota; kingdom Metazoa; phylum Chordata; class Mammalia; order Eulipotyphla; family Talpidae; genus Scalopus; species Scalopus aquaticus. Next base: position 84,009 of record PVIJ01002198.1, on the reverse strand, counting down.
GGGGTACAGGCCAGAGGTGTGGGGTGGCGAGAGGGTTCACCAGAGACAGAGCGGGGAGCAGAACAGGCAGATCAACGGAAACACACTGCTGAGGGGAGCAGCGGGCGAGGCAAGAGAGGTCTGCCACGCCCAGTGTGCGCTTAAGGAGACTTCAAAATTGAGATTTTTTTTTATATGTTGGGTTTTAGTGTATTTTAGACATTTCCTGCTTTAGCTGTTTTAAGCCATGGAGATAAGTAAATTGAGATAATTTACCCGAACATGGTTTATTTGGTTTGTATTTGTCATTGGTCATCAGACTGGAGTTGAATTAAACTTTCAATTGGGCATTAAAGATAGTTGACAAAAGTGGGTACGTTTGAAAGTGGGTGGAGCAATAACCCACCAGAGAGCAGGACCTTCGCTGCTTTAATGGTGCTTGTGTTTCCTTTGCAGAGGATGTGGCTGGTCACTACGTGTCCCCCTTTCACGACATCCCTCTGAAGGCGGACTCCAGAGAGGTATGGTTTTACCTTGCTGTGGCCAAGAAAGCATGTGCCCACAGTATCACCAGTGTTTTCGGAAACATCTTGAAAGTATGTGGTCGAAAGTCAGGAATGGCAGCAGAATTACGCTAACATGGTCTTATGTCTCCTTCATGAATTAGGATGTGTGGGCGAATGGGCTTCTCCCAGGGGCTCTTGGGGGTAGGAGGTGTTGGTGGTCCATAAAGCTTAGAATTTGGTAGGAAATAAAGATTTAAAACTAAGAAGTGAGGAGGTTCACTAGAGGTGTAATTTTCCTCATGATGGAGTTAGCGCTGTGGGTTCCTTCTGTTCACCACTCACCAGGGAGCCTGCTGTTTCCCTGTCTCCTCCTGCACGGCTCTTAGGCCCTCCAGGGACACTGAGGCTGACGCCTTTGCTCAGCCACCTATGGTCACAAAGCCAGGTTTTGAGTGAGCTTTTCTGACCACACAGCTCGTGCTCCCCAATTGCCCTTAAGCAGGTGTCAGAGAGGAGCCGCTGGCAAATGGTAGTCCTCCAGTAGCTCGTCTCTTGCCCCGAGGTTGGCAGCTGTGAGGGCGTGACGGCCGTAAGTCAAGTAGGAGTGGGCGACCTCTGCCACATGTGGAACTGAGGGCGCTCACCCGCCAGCCCCCACTGGTGGGGAAGACGTGCGTTGTAGTGGGTGTTAGTGATCATCACTAATGTGGACTTTTTTTCCTTTAAACCCGTACAGTTAATTGGTGTTTCATTGCCACATTTATTGAGGCGCATAGCTGTTAAGTAAACTGCCAGGGCTGCATTCCAGCTTGAGATGATTCCACTGGTTAATGGGTTTGGGTTTCCTAGAACTGTGGGGGGCAGCCAGGGAAGACTCGGGAGCTGTTTCTAGTGCCGGAAGGCTGGACCTCTGTGTTGCTGACCAGAGCGACGCCAGGCTTGCTCTTAGGCTGTGGGTTTGTGCCGCCCTGTGGCCCTCCGGGGCCCAGAGTCCTGGCTGAGAGGGCAAGCAGGTAATGAGAGTGGAGATGTACCAAGGGCTTATAAAGAGCCACACCTCACGGCAAGTGCTGCCCTCCTGGTGGCAGTGCTTCCAGGCTGCTGGTTCCCCTTCCTCCTCCAATGAGGTGCGTCCCTTCCTGGAGCCACACATCCAGTCACCTGCGGAGGCGGAATGTGAACCTAGGAGCTCGTCCACCTGAGTGCGCCTGAGTACTCCTTCCAGCTCGTTGCACCCGGGTGTTCGGGCAGGACAGGGCCTGCGGAGAGGAGCCAGAGAGAGGACAGGAAGGGTTCCTTGTTCCAGTGTGTCTCTGAGAGAGAATATGCTAGGTCTTGTTTGGCCGGTGAATTCTCATACCAGAGTATTTCATGTACCCCAACACCTCTCCTGCTTCAGCTAAAAGTGCGTGCGCTCAGCAGTCATTAATATACTCACCCATAAATCATCACTGCGTCTAATTAGGAGCCAGACTGTACCCCAGGATTGCTGTGGTGAGTAAGAAAAAAATGCTTCCCACTCAGTAGAAGGAAGCAGACAACCATAAAACAAGCAGGCCAGATAAAGTTACATGCTCTGCGCCAGAACAGGGTGATGAAAGCTTAAGCATGGCTGGTGGGGGCTGTTTCATGTGGGGTGCACTGACAAAATCCGTGTGCTTACTGGCAGTATTATTAGGGGTCATGTCATGGGGATGGAGGTGCAGCAAGAGTGGGCTAGAAATCTCCCCGTGGCGTAATATCCCATCTAGCAGGATGGGCTCTGGGGAATAAGAGATTGGGGTCAGGCAGGATTGGGACAGGGCAGGGCCGACACCCTGGGCATTGCCGAAGGATTCTGGGCGGTGGTGATTGGTCTGCGGGCTTCTGTGAGTAGGTTTCCCTCCTGCTCGGCTGTGATGATTAGAATTGTTGCACTTGCCCTTTGGGACTCTGTTTTTAGGAACAGAGTAACGAGGCAGAGCTGACTTGGAATAATCATTTTCTGTTTGTTTTGTTTCTTTCATTAACCCCGCCCGGGTGCGTAGCAGTTGCGTGTGGCGCATGTCCCTGCGGAGGCGTCCTTTGAGTCCTTTGCGTCCCAGCCCACCGCACTCCGTTCCGGTGCCTGCTGGAGGTCCCGCCACTCTCGGCGGGGCCCCGGGAGGAGGTGCGAGCGCTTTCATGGCCCGTTAGTCACGCTCCCTGGAGTTTCATTTCAATAACGACGCGGACGTTGCGAGCGTTATCCCAGGAGACTGGCAGGCTTCCGTAAAGACGGCGCGGGCCTCTGCTTGTGCGATGCACACCAGGATGTGCAGGCCCAAGAAGAGGCTTTTCTGCCTGTCTGTTGCAGGAAGCCCAAGTTGCGCGTGCACGGGGGTGCGGGCGCGGGGGACGCGCTCCCGGCCTGCGCTCCTCGGGGACTGCACTGGACGGGACTCTGCCGGCTGCCTTGCGGAGCAGCCGGCTGGGCCCTGCAATCCTGCAATCCTGCAATCATGACCGTCTTTTCTCTTGTAGGAAAATGGCACTCCCACAAAGCGGGCACGGAGTGATGATGATGAGGTATATCGAAAGGCTTTTCTTTCTGTGAATGGCTTCTGTATCGTCTGCTAAGACTGATGATAGTTTGCGTTCGTCCAGTGCTTCTGGGCTTTTCCCTCCGCAAGACTGGTGCGCATGTGGCTTTTCTTTTTCTGGCTGCTCTTGAAGACAGTGCGCCCACCTCACTGTCCTCTTGTGGAAAAATACACCGAAGCACGTTTACTGGGTGCACACTTTTGTGAAGTGTGCAGTTCGGGGCAGCAGGCCCTTCCTTGTGCTGGCCGTGGGCGCGGCCAGGCTTTCCCATCTTCCCCATCTTCCCAGCCGCACGCCGCGCCCGCGGAGCCCTGAGCCTCCGCGCCCCTGGGCCGGCGGTCCTGCTCCCGTTGCCGGTCGGACTGTTGTACATTCCTCCTTACCCAGACGAACGTCAGGAAATGGACGCATATTTTGATAGTAAGTTATTTATCATGGTAGATCATCTGAAAGAAAGGAACTTTATGAAAATTGATCATTTATCATTTTTTTTATTATAAGGTGAAAGTATGACTTGAGGGTCTGTTTTAGACTCCAGGAGTAGATCTTTCAGGGGTGAAGGAGGAGGAGAGAAACAGGTACACCAACTGTATGCTACAGTCCACGTTCTGCATGCATCTCTAAATGGGTGACTGTCTCCCGCACAAGCTCCTCCCTCGGGACCAGCGCCTCTGACGCGGCTGGTCGCGCTGTCGCTTGCGACCCCAGGAAGCTTCCCTGCCTGGACCTTTGCCGCCTTCTCCCTCCCCGCCATACTTCCGCCCAGGGCCCAGTCTCTGCTCCCGGGGCAATGACCCCAGTCTTTGGATCTGCATCCTAACTTAGGTGCGGGCCGTTTAATCCTTGCTGCGTTTCCCTGTGTTCCTTGTATTTTCCTAAACGGTGTTTGTCAGTGGTGCGGAAGCCGTCTGCTTCGGGGCCATTCCGAGCACTTGCTGACCGCCCAGATTCCCCACCCGCTCTTACCTCTTAAATCCGGGTCTCTGCTTGCTGGAGACGCTCATCTACGTGTTTACCAGATGTTCCAGGTGCGTCCTGTCCACACCGAAGTTAAGGGGCCACGGCCCCAAGTGTTGGGTGCATGGATGTTCAGGGGTGAAGGTTTATTGGCCCCTAGGAACTTAATCTGTGGATTAATCTGGAAGCAGTGGTTTCTGTGGGAAATGTATTCTTAGCCCACACAGACTTAAAATTTAATTCTTAGAATAGTTTATATGTTGGAGACTGCCTGATTTGAGTTTATTTGGTATTTTTATTCTCTCCTCTCTCTACTCCACCCTGCCCAAGTCCTTGGCAGTCACTTTTCTGTTTACGTGAGTTTGGCACCCCCCGCCCCGCCCCCATGCATGGTCTTTCTGTTTCATTTTATGTAGTAAAGCCATTGAGAGCCGTCCATGTTGTCACAAATGTCAGAACTTCCTTCTTCCATGGCGTGGTGCATACGTGTGTATCTCGTGCTCCGCATCTGCTTTGTCCCGCCATCCACTGGCGGGCATTTAGGTTGTTTCCTAAATTGGTTCTGGGGTACTGTTTCCGTGAACACGGGCGTGTACATCTCTCTCCAAGAACCTGACTTCACTGCCTCTCACTGTACACCCAGAGGTGGGCTGGCTGGATCGTGTGGTTAGTTACTTTTTAAATTGTCCAAGGGACCCCTATACTGTTTTCCACAGAGGCTGCCCCCACTTACAATCCCACCAGCAGTAGGGACTCTGTGGCCTCTTGTCTTTGTGGCTGCTGTGAGGTGCTGTCTCCTTTGGTTTTGATTTGCATTTCCCTGGTGATGAGAGAAGTTGAGCTTTTCATGTACCTGTGGGTCATCTGTGTGTGTTCTCTGGAGAAGTGTCTATTCAGGTCTTCTGCCCAGTTTTTAATTTTTTGTTTTGTTGTGTGAGTTTTCAATATGTTTTGGATATTAACCCCTTACCAGATGTATGGTTTGCAAATATCTTCTTCCCCTCTACAGGTTGTCTTTTCATTTTGGTGATGATTTCCTTCGCTGTACAGACGCTTTTGAGCTGGTATAGTCCCACTTGTTTGCTTCTGCTTTTGTTGCCTCATCCAAACTTTATTTGCTATGCTAAGAGTTAGAGGAAAGAGGGACTTCCCCCATTTTTTACTCCAGGTATATAAATTTACTGACTACTCTTACATACCATACTAGTTTTTCTGTGATTTCTTCAATAAAAGTTGGGGGCGGGGGGTTGGAAAGAAAGAAAAGAATTGAAGGGCAGTGTCTGGGGCCCATCCCTGACTCACTGATTTGATTTACATCCACTCTTTTTGATTGTTTACTACATTTCAGCAAACCTTTATTGGTTTATAATTAATGTTAGTCTTTGGATGGACCAGACTAAAGCTGGTTTCAAAAACGACGGTCGTCGGCATTTCAGTCAGAGGGGGCGGTGAGCCAGGAACGGCTCTTCCTGAGCAGGAGCAAATGGCAGGGGAGCAGTTGCAGGCGCAGCCGGGCCTCTGCAGGTGGCCGTTCCCTGGGTAAAGGGCAGTAGGGAGCCTGGCCTCCTCTCACCTCATGTGACCCTCCGCCTGTGTGTGTGTCCTCTCCTAGCCCCACTCCCAGGGGTGAATTAGTTGTGTGAACATAATTGCTCCTTCAGACCTGCGTGAGCCGCGCCGGGCAGCTCACGGAGGAGCAGGGCAGGGGCGCTCCCAGCAGCAGGGCTTTGCAGCGTGCGAGGACTGGCATGGGTGTGCTTGCCTGGGCGGCTGCTCAGCATTCACTCGTGGCCTTGTTCTTCAGCTCGTAACGGGTTTGCAGCTCTGTCCTTTGTAAACTTTCGTCTCAGCTAGAGAAACTTAAAAACCATCACTGCTTTTGTGCCTCTGTTTCTGTTTCTTTAAGAAAGCCCAGATATTGTCTAGCAGTGCTTTAAGAATCATAAAAATGCTTGGAGAGCTTTTGAAAATACGCAGTGCCCTGGCCCCATCCCAGAAATACTGAATTCAAATATATGGGAGGTAGGACCCCAGGGGTCTTTCGTTCTTTAAATTGACTACTCTCCAGCTGATTCTGATGCGTAACTCCACCCAGTACAGGTATGTTCAGTCCTTGCTTCTCGCGTGATCCATGGTGACTTACTCATTTTGGGGTTGTTTCTAATCTGTTGTGAACTGATTTTTCTAAAAGTATAATCAAAATGAATTACTGGAAAAGTGTAATTCAAATTTCAAATTTTTATTGTTACAAAGGACAGAAATGTTTCTCTGTCAGGTTGCTCAGGATCTTGCCAAATGAACCAGCTGCCCTCAGCCTCCCACGTAGCCCTAGATTTGAGCCAGCGCTCTGCCATGCTGCATGGTTAGTTACTGGTATCAAAATGGCATGCAAGTCAACTTGAACCTGAAGACTTCCTGTTCGCGAGGCCAAACTCTCGGAAATGGCGCACGTACATTCCTGATGACTGTAGGGAATCGTATTTTCTCGCCTGTCGGAGGCCAGCTCCAACCGATGTTTCTTGTCAGGTCCCTGGGGACCTGAAGCCCCCTGAAACCCCCTCGCAGTCCAGAAGCACTCTGCCAGGTTCAGAAGTGACAGAGAGACTCGGGGTCCTGTGTGCCTTAGGACACCGGAGACCACTGGCTGTGCAGCTGGGCGTGGAAAGGGTTCAGGCCGCTCTGCGTAAGCTCTGTAACTCCCTGTGTTGAGACCCTTAATTTTACATTAGGGTCGTAATAACAGGGCTTTCACTCTTATCATTTCAACAGGTACGACCTCATCCATTTCAGTGTTTGTTCATTCTATTGGTCTTGATGAGAACTTGGCATGTTGAGGAGGGCAGAGCGTCACGCTTGCCTTACAGATGGCAAAGGCCAGGCATTCAGTTGCCGTGGTGGGCCTCGTCTTACATCTGTTTTAGTTGGAAAATAAAAAGTTCAGCCTGTGTCGCAGCGCCATTCTAGTTCTGTGGCTGCGCGGCAGAGGCCACCCCAGAAATGCAGCAACCTCTAGCACCACGCCATCGCGGTCACGTGCTGTGGTGGCCAAGTTCGGTGGTTAGCCGCTCTGATTTTCTTAGAAGAAATCAAAGGCATCGGCAGATGTGTAATGTCGACTTGACACATGGGGGCAGGGGGTACAGCATTCTCTGACAGGAGGTAAGTAAAAAAATAAAACACAGGTAATACAGGTATGTCTTCAGTTTGCTCTGCTCTTTTTTTTCTTTTTGCAGAGTTTGTTTAATATGGTTGTAGAAGTACCTCGGTGGACAAATGCAAAAATGGAGGTACGAATATGCTGTATTAATATAAAATATAAAAGTTTGTTTCAATTTGTTTGCATAAAATTTTGAATTGGGAATGGGTGACAAACTTCATAATGAAAACAGTTTTAAAAAACGTGTGAATTTACTTTGAATCTCATTTCAAAAAAATAAATTATTCAAAGCTGAATATATGCTTCAAAGCGAGTGATTTCTATTTTTGCCTGTCTAGCTTGTGATACATCTATTTACTTTTCCTTGACTCTTGTCTTTGAAAATGGCCTTCATTCATTTCATACTCAGAGTGCATTCTGAGTGCTTTATTCAACTGTAACTTTTGGGGACTGATGCCTGTCCCGAAGGAATTCACTGCCCTGTAGGCTTCACCTCACCAGGAAGGAAAGCATTTTCCTGGCCAGTTCTTGGTTTATGAGCAACGAGAGCAGATGCTCTTTCCCGGTTAGAGGTTCTTGTTTTTTGAATTTTATTCTTTTCCATGAGACTTGAATCTATCAAGAATTTCCTTGGTGCTTTTCAGAATTGTATTGTTTTGTCTTCAGTGGGTAAGATCCCGTGTAGTTCTGAGTGAAATTCAGTCCGTGGCATCTTGTTCAGTGAAAACTTTGTCCTCCTCTCATTTTGGATGTGATGGCAGATCATTCCAAGATTTTCAATTAGGACCTTTTTTGTAGATGTATGTTTTTCAGAATTTATATTTGGAGAATTGCCAGTAATATTTTTGGGTAGTATTTGAATAATGATCTTAACAAAGGTACAGTGTCTTCCCATTGCAGCAGGTCTCTAGTTCAGCTGTAGGATTAAGAATCTGTGAGCCTCTCTCTGACTGAAACATGGCTTTAGTTACTTTGTTTTCACATTATAGCGCAGGTTTTGGCTTGTTTTTGTTTTCTTTGTTTTTGTTGGTTTTTTTTGCATAGCAATTTGGATATGCTTGGTAGAAAGGTAACTTTAAAATGAAATCACATAAAAATCTTTGAGTTAACTGGATTAATATAAGATTAATGTAAAAAAAAGCCCAAGATTTATAAGAAAAGGCAACTTGAATAATCCTTATCCTTTGCATTTCAATCATTTTTTTTCTTTGTATTATAAATAATGTAATATGTAAATAATAGATTATCTAAATCTGTAATCTGTTGTTTCCTTTCTGGATAATTTTTCTAGCACAGTACTATAAATTAGTAATAAGAGCTAGCTTAATTTATTTTAAAGTATCTTTGATCAGTAAATTGGGCTGTGACTATTTAGTTTGAAAATAGCAGGTTTAAAAATATTATTTGAATATAGAATTAGAATTAATTCTTATCATTCCTCTCAACCCACTTTTGTGCTCTGCTTAGATTGCTACAGAAGAGCCACTGAATCCCATTAAGCAAGACACGAAGAATGGCAAGCTACGCTATGTGGCCAACGTCTTCCCTCACAAGGGTTACATATGGAATTATGGTGCCCTCCCTCAGGTAACATTTTGTTATAATGATAAAACCTCCACAGTCAGTCAGCATAACTAATCATATCAACAAAGGAAAAGAGAAAAATCACATGATCTTATCAATAGGTGTTTGGTAAGATTCTACAGCATTTATGATAAAGACTGAAAAATTTGGGGAAGATTAGATATATCTCAAATAATAAAAACCATCTGTGATGAACCCACAGCTCACATCATACTCCATGGTGAACTAAAACCAAAACTCTCCCTCTAGGATCTGTAACAAGACCAGGATGTTCACTCTCATCACAGCTGTTCAACATAGTTTTGGAATTCCCAGCTAGAGCAATCAGACAAATTTGCAAATGACATAACATACACAGAAAACCCTCACATTCTACTAAAAAACTAATTGGAACAATAAGTCAGTTAGGCAAAGTGGCAGGCCACAATATCAATCTACAAAAATCAGTTGTGTGCCTGTATGCAAACAGTGAGCTTGAAGAGGAAGCAGTCCAGAAAACAATTCCATTTACAACTGCTTCAGAAAGAATTAAATATGTAGGTTTCTCAAAATAATGGAAATGAATGTATTATATGACCCAGAAGTTCCACTCCTAGGCCTTTACCCAAAGAATGCAAAAACACTGATTGGAAAGGATGTGGGCACTGTGTTCATCGCAGCACTGTCTACAGCAGCCAGGCTGTGGGAACAGCCAGAATGCCCAAAGACACAAATGGATTAGGAAAATGTGGTCTGTATACACAGTCTTACCCAGCTATCCAAAAAGATAAAACTTTTGCCATTGACAGCATGGATGAAACTGGAACTAAGTCAGAAGGAGAAAGGTGAGTAATGATGATGTCACGTCTGTGTCGAATATAGAGAAACCAATTCCAAATAACAACAGACCTAAAGCTGTGGAATTCAGGCTGCTCGAGGTGGGGGAAGGTAGAGCAAGTGGGGAGGAGCAGATGCGCTCTGGCGGAGGCTGTGCTTCGCCATAGTCCTATAAGCCAGTGTCACATGCATGCGTGCATGCATACATACTTACATAAATAAATAAAATACCACACACAAAGGGAAGAAAAAAGAAAACATACATAGAAGACTGAGAGTAAGAGAGGGTATTTTTAAAAAGAGAATCATTAAATAGAAGAGGGTTATATCTGAGAGTAACTACCATCCAGTCATTATCAAAATGTGGGCATCATAACGTGATGGTCGGACACGGGCCGGAAGTGGACGAGTGTGCACATAACCACCAACTCAGGTGTGACTGTTCAGACCAGCATGAGGCGGGGGGGAGGGCGTGCGCTCCCTGCGTCTTAATCGTGACTGTGCTTGGGGTGTCCTGGCCTGCAGGTGGCGGGCCGCGGAGCTCCGGAGATGTCTCCCTTTGGGCCGTGGCTGTCCATAAAACTTGGTGATGATGTGGGAAGATCAGGAGACGCTGCTGTAGTAACCTATGGCTCCTCCCCTTTTCAGACTTGGGAAGATCCCCATCGACAAGACAAGCGCACAGGCTGCTGTGGAGACAATGATCCTATTGATGTGTGCGAAATAGGCTCGAAGGTTGGTTTTGTGCCTCTGAGTCTTGTGTGTTCTCCTTTGTTGGTGCGGAAACCAGTTCTCCCTGCTCCAGCCTGGGGACGCGCCTGCTGCCAGTGCACTCTTGGTCTTCAGACTGGGGCTGGGGAGGTGCGGCCCAAGCCAGTTCGTGCAGCGCACCGCCTGTCGTCTGGTCCTTCGGTCCGGTCAGGTCGCTCCGCACCGCCCCCGGGCGGAGGAGTGGGAGAGGGACCGTGCGCACCGGGTCCGGGCGTGCGCCGTGTGACCCGGTCTCTGGCCCCGCGCCCATCGCCCCGACAGCAGGGCCGGCCGCGAGCCGGGCGCGGGAGACGCCCTGTGGACAGCGGCTCCTGGGAGTCCACGGCGGCCAGGGACAAGCAGGCCCCGTCTCCGGGCCGGCCGCCCACGGGATTCAGCGTGCTCCCATCCACTCTTCGATTTTCTGCTGCGTTTTTGCCAATTCTTTTAACATTTTTGCGTTGAAGAAACACTGGTTTGCAAGTTTGTTTAGGTTTTGGCTGTGCTGGTACCACTCGTCTCTGCAGACGTGCTTCCCTCCCACTGGCCTGGCTCTCTCAGCTGGACCTCCGTCCTTAACTGTGTGGAGCTCCTGGGGAGCAGCAGGAAAGGCCCCTCACCTGCCCCTAGGCCTGCCCTGTGCGGCTGGCGTGGTTTCGTCCCCTCCCTCGTCCGCGGAGCAGTCTGTTTGCAGCCCAGATGGGCTTCCTCCTCTGTACTCCCCCCCCCCCCGCCCGGGACAGTGCCTTGCTGTGGCTTCGCTTGCTCTTGGCTTCCTCCCACCTGCCTCCTCTCTTCTTTCCCTTCAGGCGGAGCCTTGTCCAGAGTTTGCAGTGCTCATCTCCTCCTACTGCCCACTTACCTCCAACCTGATTCAGACTGTTCCCCCTTCACTACTTCAGTGGGCCTGCTCTCACCAAGGCTGCTGGTCACTTTTAGCCAGAAGCTCCTGGCCTGCTCCACAGGCTTTGTGTACCTTCAGCCCGCCTGAGAATTTTACACTGCTCACTCCCTCTGCCCCCTTGACACAGCCTCTTTTTCATTTGCTTTGACCATAGCATGGTATCTGGGACACTGTGTGATCATTCTGGCTTCTTCTGCCTGGCAGAAGTGTTGGTTAACTCGAGGGCTGTGCTTCGGGCCAAGTGCTCTTCTTACGCGGCAGCCCAGGACTCGGGACCCAATCTGGCCATTCTGGATTTTGCCCTCAACTAGATATCCCAGCTCAGACCTGCACACTCCACCACCTGCAGCCATACTTGGGGCCTCCCAGGCTCCTCAGACTCATCCTGTCCAAAAACGAACCCATTTTTCTCCCTCTCAATGTTACCAGTCTGGGTGAATGACTCTCTTCCCTTCCGCTCCCCACCCCCAGAATCGTACATCAGAACTGAGGGGGTCATCCTTGGTTACTCTTTTCTCCTCACCCTCCCATTAATTGTGAAATAGTGATTCCATGAATTTTTTTATTGTTTTTTTTTTATTTTTTTAAGATTTATTTATTTTTGCATACAAGCTGGGGTGCAGGCCAGAGGCGTGGGGCGGTGAGAGGATTCACCAGAGACAGCGGGGAGCAGAACAGGCAGATTGATGGAAACACACTGCTGAGGGGAGCAGCGGGTGAGGCAGGAGAGGTCTGCCGCGCCATGTGGGAATCTCCCAGGCCAGGCATCAAACTCTCACCACAGCCTCTGACAGCTCCAGCCTCTGACTGCACTTCGCTCGATGTACCACCAGGGAGGCCCGATTCCATGTTTTAAATAGCCTTTCATCTGCTTCTTTCCCGTCACTCAGCTCAGCCTTGGGTAGACCTCCGTACATCTCCTTGAATTTTTTCGCTCCTGACGAGTCTCACTTTCTGTTTTATCATTTATTCCTCCTCCTCCTGCTTTGGGGGATGCAGTGCTGACCCCCACTTGTTTTCGCACCCTCTCCTACCACACCGTTCACACGGTGGTCTGCACCCCACCTTGCTGATCTTACCACACTGGGATGTGTCTGCTCGTGGGGACGCGGCTGAGCAGACTGTCCCTCTGCTCAGGGCCACCTCCCTCCCCCTTCCTCTCCCCTCAGCACTGCACTTCCCTGCCCAGCCCTCAGGTCTCAGCCGAAGCACCGACTCCTCTCAGTGGCTCCCTTTGCCCTCTGAAATAACTGCTCTTTGCTCTGTTATTTGATTGTCTTCTCTATGGGGTGCACTCGGCTTCTGGGGGACAGGACTCAGCCTGAGGGGGCAGTCAGGGCCCAGCACACGGCGCGCACGCAAGGAGTGCCGTTGAGTCACTGCGGGAGTCTCATGCTTCCCGCTGAGATGTACTCAGTTGTCTCCAGAAACTCGTGCTGGAACTTCAGGCTTCTAGAATGTTAGTAAATAGTTTCTTCTGACCCATTGTCAATTTGTCTATTTACCATTTTCTTTTGATACTCTTTTTTCTTTCTCTTCTTCCTCATTGTCCTTTCTTTTTTCCTCCTCTTCATCTTTGTAGTCTTTTCTTCCTACTTCTCTTCTTTCATGTCTTTTTCTTCCTTGTGCTCTCCTCCTCTGTTCCTTCTCCCTCGCTCTTACTCCTTCCCTGCAGTGGATATCTCCATTCCCACTGTTGTATTTAGTTTTGCACACACATAGGACAAATAAATAAGTGTGTGTGTGTATTTGTGTATATGTGTAATTCCTATATCTCTTTGGGTAAAAGCTGAATTGTTAGTTTCCTTTGTTATTTTGGAATTTATTTTTGGGCATTTTCTCCCTAGAGAGGTAATGAGGTATGTATGAAATTAATAGATTAGAAGTAAGGAAGAATATACATAAAAAATGAGTACTTTCTATGTTCTAGTGGGATGCTTTAGTCACTTTTCTGTGACTTATCTCATTAGCAAGAGTCACTCAAATACTGCTACATGGTGGGCAAGACGATATTTTAGAAAATGATTGCACTGAGGGTATTGAGTTCATGTTAGGTTAATTTAAATCTTCATGCAGATATCAGTATGAGTGAAAGATTAAATGGAAGTATCTTGTTTTCACTTAAGTGAAAATTTGTCAGTGAACGTGTCATACTGGGGTTGGTAACTGGAAGGACCCATATAAAATGGGTGTGCCTCATAAATTGTTTTGACTTGGTAACACTGATTTCTTAGTGACGAAACAAAGGAATCTGTAAGGAAACCTGACAAATGTGTTTTTAAATAAATCTGTCAAAGTCACTAAATATGCAGAATAAAATTCAAGGTTTCAGTATAAGTGATTTTTAATAAGCTGTATATGATTAACATGAAAGCATACATTTACATTTTACATAGAAAATTTGGTACAGAGTATTTAGTACATTTTTACTGAAAAAATACATTGTTGTTATTTTTGTGTGTAAAATGTCCGGTTAGAAATGGTTGCGTGAACATCCTTTTTGTTGAGTTGACTATAATATGGTGAGAGAAGATCTATAGCCCCTGAGCCAGCAGAGTCACAAAGGATATGCTGGAATGGTGAAAGAATCAGGAGTCAGATAAAAGAACAAAGTAAATGTTTAGTTACTACAATGGTCAGTAATTAAAATACTGAGAGTTTATTTTAGAGCTTACCTTTTTGTATGTCTGGCTACTATGTAGACCTAAAAACCAGTAAAATGCTTTTGTCTTTTTCTTTCATGGGTGCTGATTTCTTATTTTTGCCGTTTTATTTTCGTGTTTGATCCAAATTCCTTCATTTTTAGAGTTTTTTTTCTTCAATATCGTCTACGGTTCAAGAAAATTTTGTTAGTGGAAATAAAATCAGGGGTAAACCTTCCCTCATAATCTTGCTACACCAATAATCACACTTTCCTTATCTTTCCATGCTTCCTTGAGGAAATATAGAAACATTTTGATTTTGTTTTCCACTTTACTTTCTATTATAGAGTTTACATAATTAAGGTTTTCTTTACTGCAGCTGTTCCTTTTCATTTCTTTTGGGATAGCAGGGTGTGCAGGACAGACACTTCTGCCCTGACCGCAGTCCCTGGGGTCCGTGACTCTGGAAAGCGCTCGCCACGGGGGTGTGTCATCTCGGGGAGCACAAGCAGGGCCGCGCCTTGGGCCCCTCGCAAGCAGCTTCCTCCACCTGCGGGCAGAGGGCAGTCAGGTGCTTGGAGACGAATAGGCTGAGAGCTTTCCATGGAATGGTCGGTTTCATCTCAAAGCCAGGGCAGTTTGTTCCTGTAATGAGTGAGATATGAAATAGTGTTAACTCCGTGGGAAGTAAATGCACGGCATCTCAAGGCGTGGCCTTTGTGGGAGCATGCGCCTGTCTCCCTGCGCCTGGCCGCTGCCCGTCAGGCCTCTGAGGAGCATCTTGGTAGAAAGGCTCTCAGCGCCAGCCACATTGTAAGTGGGCAAAGAGAAAGGAGCGGCCTGCAAGACTCTAGGCTGACACCCACAGCTACACACATCTTGCTGTGTTCCTCGAGGGATTACAAGTCATTCACTTAGTGTCTAACATACGTTTGTCATTAATTTGTTGAATTGAGAATGATTTGAATTGTCGGGGTTTTATTAGAAGTTTTCCATTTGCTCCTAAGTATCTTATTCAGAGTTTTGAGTTAGTTTCCTTTCTAATTTTTAAAGGCATTTTAGCAAGGCAGTGGTTTGTCTAAACTAAAGCTATCCTTTTCTTTGCTTCTAAGCTCAGAGAGCACCTGTCATTCTGACGGAACTTAATAATCCCCTACATGGGTGCCATGCTTGCCCTGGGAACCCAGGAAAATCTCAACTTGCTCTTAAACTCAGTGATTTTTCAGGATAAATGCATTTTTATGAATAAACATAAAACAATTTAGAATGTGCTTTAAGACACAGGAATTCTGCTAGACACTCTTGCCACCAGAGTCTGCCGCAGAGCTCCTCAGCTTGGGCCTTTGCCTGCAAGAGGCGGGTCATCCCAGCGGCCGTGACCCCTTTAGTGTCTGCAGACACCCCCTGTTGTCTCTGAGGAAGATCGCCTCTGCTTGAGAAGCATTGATGTGGTTGGTCACTGAGTTAGCCACTGTGGCCAGCCTCTCACTGCCGGGCGGTGGCTGGCACGGAGCACGTTAAGTGTCCCCATCAAGTCTGTCAGCCTTTGAGAACAGGGGGCCTTTCTTTGTAGGTTACAGTGCCTGATACAGTGCCTGATACAGAGCCGGCTCTTCCTAGAGCTGATGTACTGGTGTCAGTGCCCCTGAAAGTGGGATTTCAGTTTAGTTTACATAATCACACTAATCTGTTGTGTAAACTAATTACAACTCCATGCAGACTTATGTTAAGACTTTAGATTCCTTTGCAAATATTCGGAAAGGATTTATTTGACTATATGGCTTAAGGTCCATTTTTTCCTCTCGAATAATGTCACACAAAAGTGATTTTATTTTGCATACCTTGCTTTTCAAGTGTCAAGCTGCAATTTGAATAATAAGGGAATTTATTTTGAAGCATGTGTGCAAATTTCAGCTTGCAGTGAAACTCGATAGCCAGCCAAACTTTTAAAAATAAAAGAATATAGATAGAACGCATGCATATAAATTTGGCATTGGCAATTTGAAGGAACTACTGAAATAACTTTCTCTAGCACAGGGAACATCTGCTTCAGTGTCGTGCTGTTTCTGTTCTCTTAGAGTCTTTTAAAAGCACTTTATGAAACCTGTTTTATTTGTATTTGTACCAGATTAATAATTCTTTCATTGTCTTAAGGCTGTATCTCAGCAATGTTAAAAGCTGTCTTTTTGCTAGTCACTGATAACTGTGGTTTGCGTGAAAGGCGCTATGAAGACATCAGGGTGCTTGGGTCTTCCCCGGGGCTGCTGGAGCCAGGTTCTCTGCCGGTGTGTGAGATTCATTGTGTGCGTGTAATTGAGCATCTTAGATCCAGTACTTTACATTTCAAGGTCTGTAAATCACTTCAGTTTTATAAAGAAGAGCAACATCCCCATGAAAGGCTTTGTGGCTAATTTTATATTATTTTTGTTTATTAAAGCTTTACTGAATTTCACTCTGTAGGGCTTTTCATCTCTCATGTGAATTTTTATTATATACGACAAACTTCTCCGATGCCCACCAAGTCTGAATTCATTTTCTCTTCACAGGTTCTTTCTCGTGGAGAAGTTATTCATGTGAAAATCCTTGGCGTCTTGGCTCTTATCGATCAAGGTGAAACAGATTGGAAATTGATTGCTATCAATGTGAATGATCCTGAAGCCTCGAAGTTTCATGGTAAGTCTGTCAGGCTCAGAAGTAGAAGTAAAAAGTGCATTTGGATTAGAATTTAAAAGGAACCCCCATAAAACACAACGTGAGTGTTTGGGATTTAAGTGTGTTTTTTATTTTTCATTCTCTCTCCATGGAAACAAAGGGCAGCTGGAGTGACTGGGCTGAGGGGTTTCATTGCAGGGGGCCAGGGGAGGGAAAGAGCTGACAACAAGTGATACTTCTTTTTTTTTTTAATATTTATTTATGCATACAAGCTGGGGTACAGGCCAGAGGTGTGGGGCAGCGAGAGGGTTCACCAGAGACAGAGTGGGGAGTAGAACAGGCAGATGAATGGAAAGACACTGCTGAGGGGAGCAGCAGGGGAGGCAGGAGAGGTCTGCTGCGCCATGTGGGAATCTCCCCGGCCGAGCGTCGAACTCGCGCCACCACTGCTGACAGCTCCACAGCCCAGCGCTTAACCGCTGCGCCACTGGGGAGGCCCAACAAGTGATACTTCTAACTAAGTGACCTAAGTGGGTGCTCTTGTCCCCCCACCCCCACTTTCTGTCCTCCCTTTATTGTATCTATCTTTTGTTCATTTGAATCACAGGAGAAAGCCCATCGAGCCATTCCTCAGAGGCCCAGGCTGTTCCCACACTTCAATATTATTTTCTCCTTCACCAGTGAGGAGAAGGATGGCAGCCCTCCTCCAAAATTTTGATGTTCCAGAAAATTAACTTTCTGAAACAGATTGTTGCTATAAAGTGTTGATTTCTTTTCAAGTCCAGACAGGTTGAGCTTGAGTTCTGGCTTGATGTAATTATTTGTCCTATTTTTTTGAATCAACAATTATGGGAAGGACACAATCCTCGGGGACCTCTTTTGGAGAGGGCTGTGTTATCAGTACAGTGATATTCTTTCCAGTCATGTTGAGCTGACTGTCATCAGAGTATAATGGTTCAGCTGTTTCTCTGGTAATCAGACTTGGAGATGAATCCTGTAGGTCTTCTCAGAATCTGAAAGACACCACTCCCGGAACTATCTGGGGCACCCCTGCCCAGCCGCCCTGTCCACTCTGTCTCCCTTGCTTGACTTCCTTTTTCTTAATGGAACTTTCCGCTACTTAGCATTTTGTGTTTGTTTCTTTCCTGGTGGTCCATCTCTCCTGCCATGTCAGCCTTGAGAGTAGGGACTTGTTCTGTCCTCTGATCTGTTTCCCTGCTTAGACCAGTGCGTGCCATGCGGCGAGAACTGCCTGGTCGCGTGTCGCGCAGGTGCAGGAGCTCCCCGCCCAGCGCCGTGAACTCTGCTCTGGGTGCTGCCCTCGCCTCGCTGTCTGCTTCAGCCTCATGTCTGTGAAACACAGACCCTGCAGCTTGCCTAGTCTCGCCCGCACCTTCCCGGATGCCGTCGGTGAGCGCCGTATGTGGTCCTCAGGCCTGGCCCGGCTGCGCGTCTCCTCGCCCTGCGTCTCACATCCCTGCCGGGCCACGCAGAGCCCTCTGGGCTGTGTCACGCTGCCCCTCTGCCTCTCTTCCTCTGTCTGCCTTGCTGGTGGGCCGGCCCTCGGGGTGCTTCCCCTCTGCAGGACCCACCACTGCCTGTGGGGCTCTGTCAGCCCTCTTCTCGCTTCTGTCGGATTCACCGTCTGCTTCCTTTCATTACCCCTCGGGGCCCCCAAAGAGGAGAGTTTCTTGGCGTTCTTGTGCTCGGTGTGCAGGAGCTCGCCAAGGGTCTGTAGATGAAGGTCTCATCTCCCATTTGGGGGGAGAGAGGGGGAGAGAGAGAGAGAGAGAGAGAGAGAGAGAGAGAGAGAGAGTGTTTTAACGAGTCTTTTGTGTCCTCATCTGCAGATATTGATGATGTTAAGAAGTACAAACCAGGTTATTTGGAAGCCACGCTGAATTGGTTTAGATTGTATAAGGTGCCAGATGGAAAACCGGAAAACCAGTTTGCGTTTAATGGAGAATTCAAAAACAAGGTGGAGATCTTTATTTTGAGACCTATTTTATGATACTTCTACATATTTGTTCACTTGGGAGTTTTTTGTGTGAATGTATATATAAAGCATGCCAGCGAAAGTGCCTTTCCTGCTGACTTTCACGTGTGAGGACATTGTTATTTTTGCTTAAAAGGTTTTTTCAAGAGGTCTGACTGAATTGGCAAGGCTGACAAATGTCTGTTTCTGGCTGTCTGTCTATCTGTATCTCATTCATCTCAGAAAACGAAGGAATTCCATGATCAGTCCAAGTCCACAAATTTGTGAATAACAGAAATTCCCCATCTCCCACTCTGGAGAGCATAGTTCCTGGGCATTAATGTAACCCCCTGGGGCGCCCCTCCCGGGTCTTCATTCGGCCACAATTGAATTACCCTGCTCAGCAGTTAAGAAAGCACTGGAAGCGTCCACTGAAATCAGATTCTGCTGGGATACTACAGTTGCCATAAAGCGTCTAATATACAAATAGAGAAAATAGGCCAGAGAATTAAAATCTAGAATTTGAAATGTCTTTTAAAAAGATACTACCACTGTATAAGTGACATAAAGCTGACATTTAAGTGGGTGCTAATAAGGAAATCTCTTTTGTAAGGGGAGTAAGCCGTTTTAATGAAAACGTAGTATTTTCAATAAGTATCGCACTATACAAGATTTGTTGCTAGACCCAGCGCTTTTTTAAAACGGTGTATTGAAACCTTTCAGATCATCGGGGCTTTGGATTATTAAATATAAATAGGAAACTATGATTTTAGATTTGATTCTCTTATAAAGTATTAAAGACATAAATATATTTTTATCTTTTTCCTCAAAAATATGTTGTATTTTATGTCCAAAGTAATGTAAATTTCAAATCTGTGTAGTGTTTTTGTGGCCCCATGCTGCTTCGGGGTAAAAGTGCCAGCCATGAATCAGAAAAGAACGAGGTGGTCTTGTTTTCAGATTTTGATAAACATTCATTCTTTTTTGAATGTAGATCAGGTCATTTATGCAGCCTCCTTTCAGAAAGTCATCACTGTTAGCGTTGCTTTTTACTGCTGTTTTTCACATGATAGTGCCTCACTGAGGAGAGTCGGGCCGCGCCTCTCAGCCTGGCGCAGGGTGCGGCCGCTGGGCCGAGCCTGCTTTCCCTGGCCACCCCTTCCTGCAGGCACCGCAGTGGAGTCTGGGGTGATCATTTTTGTCTTCGTGATTCGGTTCACCCTGTGTCCTGGTATTATGCAGATAATACATGGGGTTTCCTGTGCCGCAAAGGAGGCCTGCTCCTTCTCCTCCTCCAGAGGCGCCTCTTCAGAATGGAGTGCCCAGGCTTGTGTCTGGGTTCCCAGGACGATTAACTTTCTTTCTTATTGTAATGAGTTTGCTTGCTACTAAAGGAGGAAGGAGCTGCTATGAATTAGTTAATACATAAGAACTCTCCTTGAGGAGAATTAGCCATGTTTGGGGGAAAGGGGGAGCTCAAGAAATTTCTGCTTTGGAATAACAAAGCCAAACAAAATGGTCTTTCTAGATGAGGTGACAGGTACATCTGTTGCTGATTTTGTGTTTTTAGACACCATTTGAATTCATATCGAGAAACCAAACTTGAAGGTGTTGGGGAGGTTTACTGTCCGGAGACAGGGGCTGCCTGAAATGGCATGCGGTGGGGGGGGGGGGGGCGCCGCCTGCAGGTCTGCGAAGCTGGGGCAGGTGCTGGGCTTGGCACTTCCCAACAGCAGCAGCTCGGTCCTCAGCAGCTCTGACTCCAGGCGGGGCTAGCAGGGCCAGGTGTCTGTCAGGGCCAGGTGCTGGACCTCCCACGCTGTGTGGGGCCCGGCTCTCAGTCTGGCCACCCCGCTCCGCTGCTGTGGCCTGGAGCTGTCACCGGCCCTCGCACGCACCGCACCACGGACTGCACTGACCGGAGCCGGTGCCGCGTGGGCCTCCTCTGCTGGCCCTCGGCTTTGGGACCCCTCCCCGTTCCGCATCACAGTGGAGACATGAGACTTAGTGAGATGAGCCCCTGCCCAGGCGCCCTGCCGGCTGGGGGAGAAGCCAGGACCTACGTGCACGTCCGCGCGCCCCAGAGCCCTCAGCCTCCCGCTGGACGGTTTCTTGCCATGTGTGGTGATGCAGCGGCTCTTTTTTTGCTTTGCACCTAGGCGTTTGCTCTTGAAGTCATCAAGTCTGCTCATGAATGCTGGAGAGCACTGCTGATGAAGAAGTGTGACGGAGGTGCTATAAATTGGTGAGAATTTGTCTTTTCTGTGGAATGTGAATTTATCCTTTATTGGTACTAAACAGCCATGTGATACTACTCAGCTCTGGTTTTGTTTTTTGTTTTTTTTTTTAAAGAGAATTGCAGTGTTTTTCCTTTAGTTTAAGAAGTGTTTATAGAACAAATATTTGGAAGGCTTCACAAGCGCTGGGCGCCATGGAAATGGGACTTGACATGGTCACTTTTCTCAAAGTATTTGTGCAAAACAGTAAAAAAAATACCGGTTTTTCAACATGCAAATGTCGTTATTTTGTTTGTGAGAACTGGCGCTTGTTTGACAGAACAGTGAGAGCCTCCTGCCCAGCCGGAGCCGGATCACCGATTGCTCAGAGGAGGGCAAGCCGGAGTGACGCAGGTGCCGGTTACTTACGTGGGGACTTTCAGCTGCACATTATGGATCTCGGGCTGAGGTCTTTTCTATAGAGATTCCACATAGATGTTATATATTCTAACGTAATACGAAACAGAAAATAAAGATCAGGTCCTGCAATCCTTCAACGCCTCTTGCCTTTACGGGTTTTTAGGGTTCTTTTTCTATCCTTTTATGGTTTTCTTACCCGTGTGTATCCGACATCACGTTTTTATAGAGAGTCACCTTTATTGAGGCTTCTTAGAGCCTCAGCAGCGCCTGGGGCCTCTGTGGTTTTAGCGCTTCCTGTTCTCTCCCCACTCCCTTCACGCGTGCTCGATGCCTGCCCACACCATGAACTCAGTCGCTGGGACGGCGGCTTGGGAACGGAACCAGCTGAGCGTGGCGAGCCTGCCTGCAGGAAGCAGAGTGCCAGGTGTCAGGAGAGCCCCTGTGCCCTCACTACCCGGGGCCCGGGCCCCTGCACTCTCGGGGCCGAGCCCCGAGGGCCTGCTGTCCGCACCGCGGGAACAGAGCCTGCCTGATCACGAGCCCCGGGAGTCCCGAGACCCGCTGGGGGCTGCCAGAGGAGTGGGGCGCCCGGCGGCCAGTCTAAGGCAGCGTCCCATCAGGTCGTGGAGAGGGCGGCCTGCCCCCCGTCCGCTCACGGATGTCTCCTCCCTTTTCTCTGACCTGTTTGGTTTTTAAAGCAGTCGTAGCATTTAGGTAATCGTTACTTTAATTGTACGGTTTATTAACGAAACCGGGTTCAGCGGAGGGTCCTCTAGGCACGGCTAGCCTGGTGCCAGGCAGACTGAGCTCTTTCTGCTCAGCTTTTAGTGGTTGGGCTCCCCCCCGGGGCGAGCTCCCTGGGGCCTGAGGAGTATTTGCTTGCTGCCTGCTGTCCTGTGTGTCCTTCCTGTGGTGCTCCCCGAGAAGCCTTTGCCTGCCTGTGGGGCCTGCCTGTGTTCCTGCTTCCTCAGCTGACACCTCTGGCTGTCACCCAGCACGCGCTGCGTCTCTTGCAGCCTGCCGGGCTCTCCCGTGCAGCTGCGGACTCTCGCGGCTGCTGAGCGGGCCGTGCGGCCTCCCGGTGTGGTGAGGGCCTCCTTCACAGGGATGCTGATGCTTCCTGGGCTCTGCACGCCCCAGGTTCTGGGTGTTTTGTGTGTTGCCTACTAGCCCTCACCCCATCTCCTGTCTCCCCCACTGTGCTTGTGAGGAAGTTGAGGCTCAGAGCGACTCCTTGCCCGTGTGGAGGCCGCTGCAGTGGAGCCACAAGCAAGATTCCAAACCTGTCAACTGGCACATTTTAAAAGAAGACAGCAAAGTAAATTTTTTAGCTTAAAAAATTTCAATGTATAAGTTTCTAGGTGAGAATTTATGCATTTAGATAAAGTCAGAATCTCGGAATGCTCATTTTTCTTTTGTTCTCAAAAGAAAAACTATTGACTTGTGAAATATATTCAGAGTTGGGAAGTTTTTATTTCCTTTGTCTTACCTGGTGAGTTGCTGAGTCTTAGTTCTTCGCCACTTCACTCTTTGCCAAGGTGGCTGGCAGAGCCTCGCCTTTTATCTGTCCCACTCGTGCGCTCAGGGCCACGCCCTCCCACAGCAGGGCCCCTGGGAGAACTGTTGGAGCGTTCGGAGTTGGGACCCCTGCGTGAAACCCGGTGAGTTCCCAGCTCTGGGGAGTGGGCTCTTTGCAGCCGCGTCTGTCAGCCCCCGGCTTGGCGCTGAGGAGTCCTGGCACCCAGTCTCCGCCCGCAGCAGCCTGGCCTTGGCGATGCCTCGCTGGGCCACCACCTGCTCCCTCTTGATGTCCCATCAAGGGGCACTGGTCACTCCTCACCAGCGCTGGGGCCGGCTGCCCCTTGCCCCCTGCCCGCCATCCTGTGCGATGCTCTCCTCTGCGGGATTTTCGCTCCCGGGCCCTCTGGCGAAGTCACCGTGGGCTGTCCTGAGCTGCCCAGTGCTGCGCCCTGCCCCCTGCTGGCTGGGGTGGCTCCCCCCACCGCCCCGACGCTCTAGGGGTACGGTGTTGAGTGCTGTGTCAGCACTGGCAAATACCCGTTTCCTCATTTGAGTGGGGCTCTTCTGTTCACAGGACCTGTCCGTGGCTTTATCTCATCAATTCTTGCTTTAACCCTGTCTGTCACATACGTTTTGTTGATATTTATCCTTTTTTCATTGTTTGCTTCCACCTACACAGTCCTTTCATGGAGAAAATTTCATTATTTCTAGTCTTTCCTAAAGTGCCTCCACACCACGGTGGGGGAGGACAGAGGCCCTTGTCCACACGGGGTTTCAGTCCCTGCGGCTGAGCTGGAGAGGCGCGTTCTCGCCCTTCGGCTTCCCCTCTTCCTCTTCCCCCGTAAGGGTGCGCTGTGTGCCGCCTGTCACACACAGGACCGTGTCACCGGGCTGTCGCTGTGCTGGAGAAGGCTCCTGGCTGGGCGGGCTGCCCCGGTTTTGGGGAGTCAGAAGTCACCCTCCGTTCTTGGCGCCCTAACTCCTGGGATGTTCAAGGGTCACCTGTAGTTTCTTGATATTTGATTTTCTCAATTCCTCTTACCCTCTCTTCAAGCAGAGTTTATTTATTTACCTTATTATAAGAAATCAGAAGTGACTATTTTATCAGTTTATTTGATTTCACTAACCATTATTTATTCTGATTATTTGTTCTCAGAATTCTTCAAGTTTTGATTGATTCTCAAATGCCCTTCTAGTTATAAAACTTTTAATTCAGTTGCTTACCATTTCTCTACTCATAGATCATTTTATATTGTAGCTACATTCCTGTTTAATATAGTCTATGCAGTGCTGTCAGAATTACCTTTGAAAAATGCAAATGTGCTTGTCCTTTCTATGCTTACAAACTTCTCGTGTGGGTCCCTTTGATCATAGATTATGGTCCTGCTTGTCTCTGTGTCAGTCTGTCCAGACTCCTCTTCCAGCCTGGGTCCCGCCCGCACCTTCCTCGTTCTCCCGTGGACACACGGCTCCTTGGTGCCAGCTCCTCGGCGCTTGTGTCTTCCGGGCGGAGCTGGGCAGAGCTGGCCATTCTCCCCGTGCTCTCGTCGCTGGTGTGTTCTTCCTGTGCTGTGAGCTGCGTTGTGCCTTAGTACTCTGCACACACTGCCTACTTAGTGCTTACGAATCAGAGTGCACGGATACGATGTATAGAATTCTTTCCTTCTAAAGTGTTTCGATTTTGAAATTTTTTTTTTTACTTCATCATCATGTTCCTTCTGCAGACTGTAGAGGTTATGGCCCAAAGTTATTGTTATTTCTGTCTTTTTAATTTTATTCTATTCTTTTTTCTTACCCTGCTTAATAACGAAAGCCCCTGACAGAGCTGCATCTTGGGCTCGGGCTCCGAGGACTCACAAAAGTGTGCATCTTAAAAAAACTAATTTTTTCTTTCCTAAAGTTCTGTATCACTGGTCTGTAAATTTCGTCTTTCATGTGTCTTTCGCATTTGCAGGTAATCCTCTATTTAGTCAGCTGAGCCACCTTTCCGTGGTTTTCAGGTGTAGCCAGGCTGTAGGGGCATTTTTGGTTTTGCCCATCTTTGCACTCAGCTATGTCTGCTTATTTTGCTTAGGAAGAGTGTGTTTCGGCCTCAGAATGTCTCTTAGCTTAGAACAGTGTTTCATGTCTTGTGCAGAGGCCCGTGCTGCGGGGAGCTCTCTCTACATCAGGCTCTCCAGCCCGCCAACAGCGGGCGCGGCCTCAGTGACCACACGCTCCCTGGAGCCCAGTCACAGCCTGGGGCAGACCCCCTGCATCTTCCAGGCCCCACAGGGTGGCATTGGGTCTCCAGCCTCTAGAAATAACCTAACTGTACTTATTTTTGAATCAATAAGTAAATATGAATCAGTATTAACTGTTTTTACAGAAGAGCCAATGCAGTGGAAATAAATATGTTTCTTGATAATCTGCTTTTTATTACACTTTCAATCATTCACAGGAAGATTCACTTTATTAAATCCTGAGAAAAGCATGTTACAGCCTAGATCAGACTTGATTAACCCAGCCGGTGTCGGTTAGGAAGTCGGCTAATGAAATGCCAGCGTAGGAGCCGTGGAGGTGAAGTTACGGGGCCTGAACGCTCAGGCCCTGGGCCGGGGCGTCTCCCGCACGCGTCTGTGTCCTTCTGTTCCCGCCCATCCCGTGGCCCTGGGCAGAGCCTGTCCTCTCGCCGCGGCTCTGCTGCTTGCGCGCCAGGGTGTGCTGTGGGGGACACTTAGAAAGTGATCCTGAGTTTTCAAAATGCCGTGCTGGCTTTGTTACTCTCTTCTGATATTTCTGTGGCTTTGGCTTTGTTGTGGGAGTAGAGAATACTTTAGGAGTAGGTTTTCAGATAACAGGAAAATAGAGGACACCCAGGTAAATCTAAATTTCGGAGCTACACATCTTGTTAATATAACCATGTCTTAGGCAGTACTTGGGGCATACGTACCCTAAAAATTAGCTTGCTGTTTACCTGAAATTCAAATTGAATTAGATGTCCTGTATTTTATCTGGCAACCCTATTTAAAGAAGACTCCCCTGAGCAGTCACCGCCATTTCTCCAGGATGCCCCAGGCTCGTCTGCGCTGGCTCCTCTGTGACTGGAGGCACAGGGCACACGCTCAGGGTGCCCCGGCTCCTCCCCGGGGCCCGCACTGGGGCGGCGCTGCCAGCTTTCGGCCTTGCTTTTTAGTTTTGACTGCCTTTCGCGAAACATCTGACTCACAAGCCTTATGTTTCTCAAGTATTAGGTTACTTTAACACAGACTGAGTAGAAGAACTATAGTCTAAAAGGTGATCATGCCAACTTTCATCAAATTTTATTCTTAAGATTTTATTCATAAAAAGTCTAAAAGACGACTGACCAGACAGATCGTGTCATCATATAATCCCGCGGCATTTCACTCGGGCGTCGCGAAGTCCGGGGCGGAGGGCAGCCTTTACGCCGCGGGCTGTGGCGCCTCATCTGGTGTTCCTCCCTCTGGTTTCTGCTCATCTCTGTCGTCAATTCAAAGGCATTCATTTGGCGTTGACTCCCTTCGTTACTGGCTCTCTCTGTATCCATCTTAGCCTGTTGATTTCTGTAGGGAAACGCTTGAAAGTCAGACTTCCTGGGCCTGAGGGGGTCATTGCCTCTGCCTGGGCGGGAGGCAGCGGTGAGCACCCCACCCCTTCTGGGAAGTCTTTGACCTCCTGGCGTCTTTGTGGTCACGACAGAGGCTGCTGTCCACACCTTGCGAGTGTCGTCCCGTGTGGAGCTGAAGTTTCATGTTCAGAGTCTCCTCTCATGCCGAGCAGACTCTTCGTACCTGTCGAGAAGGGGAGTCCAGAGCGCTGGTCGGGGGACACTCACCACGTCCTTCCTGTGGGGCAGGGTCTCTTCCGTAACGGTGAAGGGCACTTGGAGGAGAGCCTTGTACCAGCAGGTTTTTAGATTTCCAGAATATCGTTGGAAATTTTTTTGATTTACAGACTGTAGTGCTGTAGGCACTTTTTATTTATAACGTTGCCGACAAAAGTGCACAATAATCTTAATTTCCCTGACTTATTTTTTTCCTCCTTTTGCTGACTGGAATCCTGCAGTCAGTGTGGCGTATCTCCGGTTGGTTTTCTTTCTGTGATCGCCCTTTCCCCTGTTTAATAATGACGCTCTCTTTCCTCTGCAGCACGAACGTGAGCATGTGTGGGAGCCCGTCCCACTGCTCTCAGGAGGAAGCAAGATCCTTCGCTGAATCGGTAGGGGTGTCCCAGCATCCTTCCTTTTTGAAAACATCGGGGGGTCGAGGGGGGATATCTAGCAGACACTCTGGAAAAGAGAGCAATGAAGGTATCAAGTCTTTTGAGAAGCATAAAGTTAAAAATTAACATTAAAATCAATTTTTTAAATCCAGGGGATTTAAATCAAAAAGCTTAAATCCTCTTAGTTGAGTTTTTAAATCCTACTCTGTGAAGTTTGTTAACCACTTAATGCTCGGATGCCATGTTCTTTGTTCTAGTCCCTCCCACCCCCTGCCCCGTTACCTGCTGTTGGCAGCATTCGCTCTTCGCTGTGCTGGCCTGGTCCTGGAAGTTCTTCCCCACCAGCGTCAAAATTACAGGCGCATTTCAGTGGAAGAAAGATGTACTAAGAAAGTCTTTACCTTTTCTCCACTTAGCTTGGCTATCTCCATGGCTTTCCTTTTCCTCCCTGAGTCGATAGCCTTGGGTTTTTGCTGTCTTAGTGATAACGCTGGCTGGAGGCAACTGTGCCTGTTAGCAAATTAATGCCTGATTTAGACAGCACAGAAAAAGGTTCATATTCAGATAAGCAAGTAATGGTGATGTGTAAAGTATTTTCAGGTGTGATCTTAGGCTAGCAAGCCCACATACAAATTAGTTTTTTTTTAACGTGTAGGTCTTTCCTTCAGAACAACAAAATATTTGTTCCCTCCAGCTGCTTTGAATTTATTTTTATCACTAATTCATCAACGGTTTAATCAGCGCCTGCTCTGTGGTCAGATTCCCGTGCTGGCAGTGCAGCGCTAAAGAAAGGCACGAGCCCCTGCCTCCCTGAAGCTGGCGTCCGAGGAGAGGCAGGACTGTGAATAAGGACCAAGGTGCAGCCCTGGGTGTTGGAGCAGGCGGTAGCTAAGACGAGAAATGTTTGCATCTGGAAAAGAAGCAAATGATAAAAAGACCACGTAGAGACGATGTTAAGAGTTTTCGTCCTTACTGTGAATGAGGTGGGACAGCCCTGTGGGTTTCAAGTAGAGGAGCGGCCCGCCCTGAGGTGGTGGCAAGGAGGAAGGTGGAGGACACCGAGTGAGTGAACAGGGAAGGCTTTCTGGACATGCTTGTTTCAGATTTGGATTTAGAAATAGTAGAAGAGCAGATACTTGTCTTAAAGTTGTAAAAAAAAAATAAAGTTTTATCTTGGATTGCCTTTTAATTGTTTCCTGTCCTATTAGTAGGAAGATCGTTGTCTTTAAAAAGAGAGTAATTGGAAGACTTGGATATGATCTAGATAGTTATATGCAGAAACAAAACCTAGAATTCAGAACAGTAGCTCCAGTGTTAACCTGCGTGGTCTGGCAGCCGCGTTGGTGCTTCACGATGAAGAGGGCACTGCACTGACTCTTGACTGAAGACACCGCAGGTGAACGCCAAACCCAGTGTGCCGTACATGACGTTTCTCCATTGAAGATCTGCCAGTCAGAAAATCGCTTATCAGCAGCCTCGCTGCTTCTCAGCCCCCCTCAGGTGACGCTATCTCAGAGTCAACGTGGTCGCAGATGTGACGTCGTCGTTCATGTCCTCAGAACCACGTTAAGGTGTCGGGATCAGAAGTACTCCAGCCTCGAGGACCAGCTCTCTCTGTTTGCCACATGGGACACTGCACCGATGCCGGGGTCTTGCAGCTCGCTCACCTTCGGTTGCTCAGAATGACCTCAGCTGGGGGAGCCATCCCTCAAACTTGATGACGCTCAGGCCATATCAGTCCTCAGCTTGTAGGGAAACAAATTATAACCCCAAGGTTTATCAGTGGTTTTTAAAAACCACTCTCCTCCGCCACACACAGAATGTGAATTACATCCAAGTAACGTTATCTTGACACTGAGCTGCAGGTGTTAAATGCGTGTGAAATGTATTTAGAACAAAATCAGATAGTAGTGGACATTTTCACTTCCTCAGCGTATATATTGAAAATGCTTGGGATGAGTTGACTAAGTGAAATTTTAGGATAAAGTAACTGCTTTGCTGAACAGATAATTTTAAAATACATTAGGAAAAGAAGTAGACTAATCTTTTGAGTAATAGAACTGTTATAGGAAGTACATGCTGGTGAGCATAAATTGATCAAAAACACAATTAAGTGTAGCATTGAGACCAAAGAAATCATTGAATAGTCACCCAACTACATGTACAGCTCAATTAGCAAAAAGGTCATCTCTATAACCAGGAAAACTAAAGCAAAAGCCAACAACCGCATGAGTATTACCAAGAAGCCTTTTTAGAAACAAGTAGACACATACACAGAAGTAGTTTCCCATAGCAGCAGATCTGGGGGATAGTTGGAGAACTGACATGATGGAAAGTTTATGACAGTCCATGTTTAAGGTATCTGCGGGCATGAAAGCGCTAACGGTGTCAGAAGCAAGGTTTGTACGTTGATCTCCACACTAGGCGGAGAGGTGGGGTACACTGCTTTTCACCCCGTCCCCGGCCGCTTCAGGAGGGGTGGCGGGGCAGCGCAGCACTCCCGCTCACTGGACCTAGGACCACCCAGTTACAGGTGTGGGTGTTGATTCCAGTTCTTTTATCCTGTGCCGCGCCTTGGCCCAAAGATGAGGGGCTCTTCCGACTGCCTGTGACTCTGCAGCTAGAAATGGGAGCTTAGATCAGGGAGCAAGGTTGAGAGCACATGGGGGGAACAGAGAGAGAGAGAGAGAGAGAGAGAGAGAGAGAGAGAGAGAGAGTGTGTGTGTGTGTGTGTGTGTGTGTTTCGCCACACACAGACACATGGTTTGCCTTTCCCATCTTGTGGTGTTTAGTTTATTGAGCATTGATTAGACTTTTGCGTTAAGATGCTGCTTCTAGAATCCCTACTGCATATAAATGTTATTTTGGAATTATGTTGAAAAAATTGAAACAGAATTTATAAGTTTAATGCCGTTCATGTACATCACTAATTAAAGTAAGGCATAGTTTTTTCTAATACACATGGACTCTTGCAAAAATAGTAGCTAGATGTGCCCAGATTGTTTCTGGGCCTTCTGGCTAAGATAGAGTATACATGGCCAGAAAATTGCAAAAGGCACAGAGCTGGTGTCACGCAAATCACCGTATTCTCTGCGTGCACTGTAATAAAGTTAGTAGTCAATTAGGAAAATGTTAAGAGAAATAGACCCCACATCCATGTGTTTAAGAACTAAAACACTTCAAAATAAATCATGCCTCAAAAAACGAGTTATTAGAAATCGTAAACTATTTGAAGACAGTAGAATCACTGTGTGTCAGACGTTGCTCATGTTTGCTGTCAGACTGTCTCGTTAGGGTCCCCCAGGGCCGCAAGTCCCCGTTCTTGATCCCCTGCTGGCCCCCAGGACCCTGGGGTCCCCTGCTAGACAGCTTCATGCCTGTTTCCAGGGCCTGCCCAGGCATCTCCCCACACCCCCCACACCCCCCACACCCCCCCGCGTGTGGTCCGAGAGCTTCTCAGTTACCTGTGCAGAGGAGGCAGGGCTGTAGGTGTGGGGGCCGCATTTGCACGCTTGAGCCCTGAGAGCCTCGCAGTGCTCGCAGGGCTGCCTCGGGAGGGGACAGAGGGCATGCCCTCGCCTTGCTGGGCCACCTCCACACATCGCCGCGGTGTCCAGATGTTGGGGCACCCTCCTGAGGCCTTGCAGCGTCTGCCCCTCAAGGCCGTGGGTGGGGACACTTCACCCTCCGCTCATCTCTTTGCTTGATGTGTGGCTTGAATATCGGCGCGCGTGGTGTGTGGTCGTCCCGTATCTCTTCCCCGACCTCGAGGGTTGAGAGGTCGGTCGTCCCCAGCCATGGGGACATGTTGGGATAAGGTGTCTGTTCAATTTGACATCTGAGGAGTGTGCTGCGAAGTTGGGCAGTGCTGCTCCCTGGGAGGAGAGGCCTGGCAAGGGGACAGCCTCTTCTCTGCCGGGTGGAGGGTACACGTGCCACTCTGCTACTAGGCATCTTGCATTCTTCTGGGTAAAGGCTCAACTGATAAAGCGGCTTGAGAATGTTCTTATTAGGAAAGGAGCTTGTAGCTCAGAAAAAAACTCAAACTTGTCTGCCACAGGTGACATCACCGCTGTCCTACAAACAGTGACTCAGTCATTGGAATAAACAGGACATTGGAAGGTGCTCAACGGCAGCTGAGTGAATGCTGTGATGTGCGTGTGACGTGTGTTCTCAAGACCTCAGCCAGAGAGGTCTCGGAAGGACACTCCCTCCTCTCCATGTTCTCAGCTGCGCAGCCTTGGGTGATTCCCATGGATTAGTCAGAGGAAATCATTTCAAGCTTGCTTTTTTTTTTTCACCCTACTTTTAAGTCTGTGATTTATTTATCTGAAAGAACAAGCAATGATAAGCGAAATACTTTTTTTAGGTTAGAGAATCGTAGTGTGTACACTTTGATTTATGATTTCATGAAAAGCAGACTTCTGATTAGTTTCCACATCTTAATATTCATTGGATGGTGACTCTCTGCTCTTCCCTTCCAGGTGCCATCTTCCCCGAGTAAAGAGAGTGACGGAGAAGGTCCAGGTATGGTAGATCTTGGTTCTTGAGCTAGATAGGGAAATTGTTTATAGTCATGAAAACCTCCCCCAAACCAATTACTTAATTTAAAAGTCAGATAACCTAAGTAAAACACTTTCATAATTGGCCCTTAACATTTTCAGCGGAATGTCTTCTAATTGCAGAAAATGAAAAGGAGCCTGTTTATTACTTTCAGGTTAGAAAATAGTTTAATTATGTAGCGACTTTTTTGTGTGACGTGTTGAGAGGTTCCATGAATTTGATAAATTTAGAAAGATTCCACCTGTCTCCATCTGGGAAACTATGTTATCTCTCATCGTTCTAATGAATCACTGGTTTGACTGAAGACTATAAAAAAATCAAAGTTTAATTTATAGTAGGATTAAAAGTACCATGTTTTTCTTGCAAATATTTGAAGCTGTCTTGAGAAACAAGTAAAAATGTTCTGTCATGAATTTTTCAAACTACCAGCATATGCTCATATCATTTGTATTTTGAAATATCACCAGGCTTTGTTTTAACATAAAACATTAGACATGTATTCAGTTTGCAAATGTGGAGGAAAAATGAGGACTGAGTTGATTTCCGAGATGGTGAGAGAGGGGCAGCGCAGAGCCGGGGTCTTGGTGGGGCTGGTGCGGCCCAGGGAGAAGCTCACGCGCCTCTTTGCACAGCTATCCTGTTCGGGGTATTTCCAGCCAGTCCGAGACTGCAGTATGGGCATCTTCCAGCCTCTTCGTGCTGTAATAGGGCACAAACTTTGGTTATGAGCAGCGACTGATGTGACCTGGAAGTAAAGTAGGCAGATTCCGGAGTTCGCAATGCAGTTTTATGGGAGGTTTGAGCCTGATGCGAGCGCTTGGGCCCAGCCTTTGAAGGGGAGTAGCACTGTCCCATTGAGCGTATGATTGGTTTTGTCTTCCCGAACACTTCCTAAAGGTCTGAATTTAATTTGTCTTATCCTCCTCCTTCTTCCCTCTTCCCTCTTCCCCCTTCCCCCCTCCCCTCACACCCTTCTCCCCCTTTTCAAACACAGACCAAGTGTGGCACTTCCTTGGCAAGAATTGGAACCTTTGAAGTTCTGCTATCAAGATCCAATCTCTAAAGAATCTAAGGCCCCGACCCCCCAGTCCTAGCAACAGGCAGGTCTAGGGGAATTTGCTGGCTTCCTGGTAAAACTTCATTGTATTCCAGACTTTTCGAGAGATGCAATTTATAAATAAACACTGAAATTTGCAATGTCCTTTGGATATTTATTGATATGAGAAGAGTCTGTCTAATATCAGCAGAAGTTTAGAAGCACTGCGTTTTCACTAGTTCTGATTTTTGTACCTAAAGGTGCCCAGTGATTTCATTGGCTCTTGTGCCTATCAGATAAGTAAAAATTACAAACTAGTAAGTTAACAAGGTTCTTGCCAACGTGATTCTTTCATCCCATATTCCCTCTTTGCACCTCTGCTGCTGGTGCAGCCTTCACGTGGCCGACCTCTGACCTGTGCGTCTGTCGCACTTCGAAAGGCTCTCTCCCTCTCCCTCTCACTGTTCTGGGGGCTGAACGCCTGTCGATTCTCCTCTGGTCCTCTTAGTTTCAGTTCGCATCTCTTCGGTGCTGCTCCCCAAGTCTCTGTGAGAAGCCCAGGCTGTCCTGAGGGTCTTGCTGTTGAACCAGAATGTTTTCTGCCCCCCCTGAGCCCTTGAGCTCCCGCTGACTCCGACTCTTCCAGAATTCTCTCATGAAGACCCTCCAAACATCTCTTTCCCTGTCATTTGTATTTCTCTGCACCCACACTGTGCAGGGGCCCCCTCATCTTACACCTACTGGTGTGCCCCTCCTGGCTCCTCCCCGCCCCCCACCTCCCTGCTCACTCTGGCGCAGCGTCCTGCTCCTGTCTCCTGAGCCCCCGCCGTGCCTGGACTTCTTCCCGCACCATCCTCGGTTACCTTCTGATAACTCGTTCTGCTTCTCTGAGATGCTTTCCGGGGCTCACGGTGCCCTGCTCCCTCCTGCCGTGCTCGGCGCTCTGCGGAGCGCTCTTATGCTGTTAGCAACCGCTTGTGTGCTGCTGGTGGGTAGGGGGGCCGTGTGGATGTCACTGCGAGCACACGCCATTGGGGGCAGGGCGAAGGGAGCCACCCCAGCCTTCTGTGGCTGCGCGGACGCACGGATGAGGAGAGGAGGTCAAACCTAATGACACGTTGGTGCATTACGTGGGCACCAGTTCTGAAGCATCGTGACCGGGCCAGGGGCGATGGCCTGTGTTTAGGGAAATGGAGTGTTAGGAAAGGGGGGGAGACGTCACAGGACAGATGGGAGGGGCTGACCTCCCCACTCTGGGTAAAGGGGAGCTTCTCAGGCCTACGACTGGATAAAGCCCCCAAACGCAGCTGGAGGGGGTCAGAGCGGGAGCTGGTGCATGGGGCTCTGAGTGCTGAGGGTCTGCCTGCTGCACGGCCTGTCCCCGCCCGGGCGCGGCCAGAGGAGGGGCCCTCGGGGAGCTGTGTCACAGGCGAGGCGGCCACCGGGCTGCAGGCCGAGCCGCAGAGAAGCAGCAGCGCTTACCGGAGGGTCTGGAGCTGGGAGCCTCCGATGGGCGTCAGACGCAAGGAGAGATGCGCTGTGTGTCATCGTATTGCTAATGGCCTTTCTAAATGGTGACAGTCACGAGCCCGGCAGTCGGGAACTGCTGCTGCAGCTGATGCAAGCCGCGGGCGTTGCCACAGTGGAGTTTGTGGGCTCGATCGGAGAGGCCGCCCTCTGAGCGGAGATGCAGGTGGGTCCCTGCTCTCCAGGAGCGCCAGGCTGCGTCCTGCCTGCAGAGGTCCAGTATGCGCAGGCAGGGGGCTGGCTCCGCCGCCCCCAGAGTTTCCGCCTGGTGTCACTGGGCGGCCCTCCGTTGTAGCCGCGCATCCCCACCTGTGCTTTTCACAGTCGAGGGCCGCGGGGACAGTCTGGTGTAAGTGCCGGGGACGCTGCGCGGTAAGGAATACGTCGGAGCCAAGCCCTGCCCCTGGGGCTCGCGTCTGGCGTGGGGGGACGAGCACAGCGTGAGGCGCAGAGCAGGGGCCGGGCACGGGGGCGGGGGGGGGGGCGGCCTGAACGGCCGCTTCCAAGGAGTGTGGCAGGGCAGGGTCCTGGAGGGCGCGGGCAGGGCGGGCGGGCGCGGGCAGGGCGGGCTGGCTGGTAGCAGCGCTGCGGAGAGGACACGGCAGGGCAGGCCAGGGGCCTCCCTTAGGCCCTTCCAGGGCCTGTGCCAGCAGTGCTGTGAGGTCTCCTTGTCCGTCCTCGGGTGGGGGGTTTTACTGTTGTTGTTACTACCCGAAGAGCTTTCGACGTTTTTCCTGTGTGCCAGTTACAGTGACTTTTCTGAACGTTCTAAGTGTTGTCTTTGCGTCAGTATCTGCTGGAGTGTTTTGTCTTTTTACTGATTCCTATGATATCCTTGATTTTAGGAGCAAAACTTGGGTCCTGGACACTGGATCCAAGTTTAAAACGTTTGGTCCACATTTGAATAAAGCATCCAGCCTGGTGCCTGTGCTCCCTGGGCTGACCGGAGCATGCTTTGCTCTCTCTGGGCTGCACCCTGACTGGGCTGCTGCTGTGACGGCTTCCTGACCTCGGGGAAAAGTAAAAAATGTAGAGGTCGGTCATCTTTAGGGAGCTCACTCTAAAGTAAGGATGGATAAAAGACTAAGTTCATCATGTCCAGTGGAAGCCGCTGACCCTGTGGTCCCCCGTGACCTGTGGTCCCGCCTAGGGCCTGGCCGTGGGCAGATCAGGCTCCCCCATCTTGGAGGAGACGTGAACCCGGGGTCCAAGCGGTGTCCTGTGTCCAGGGCGTGTTCGCTGCCGGGGGCAGAGGCCGCTGAGTCCGTGGTGAAAGCAGCAGGTAGACTTGGCTTCTCCTTCCTGTTGAAAGCCACAGCCTGGCAGGTAGAGCCCCATGCCAGGGCCTTGCAGGGCCATTTCTAGAAGCCTCCAGGGCGGGAATGAAGGTGCAGGCCGGAGGGAGCAGTCGCCGGCTTCCGCTCACGGTCACATGCTGCGTGATGCCAGCGCTTCTAATCTTCTCCTTAAAGTCTGTGGCCCCTGGGAACTCATAAATCTGTAGGTCCAAAAGAAACGTTTCTTTATCTTTTTTTCAAACTGCATCATTTTTGTGCCTTAAAATTTTACTCGTCGTTGAGATATTTGCTCATGCCTTTCTAAGTTACAAGCATTTTGGCTGTGGAGTCCCCCAGTGGGGGAAGTGCTCCCCGTCTAGGCACGGCACATCCCTGTCTCATGCAGCCCAGGATATTTTATGCTTTTCGAAACAATGTTTCCCCCATTTTTTTTTTCTCCAAGAGAATAAATGATACCTAGAAAGTGACTCTCTGGGAAGGCCCATCCCTGTTTTTAGTGTCGAAGGCATTTTCAGAGGTTTCACACAAGCTTCCTCCAATGCCCAGGGAAGAAGTTCAAGCTGCACAGAACAAAACCTTCCTTGTGAGAACGCCAAGCCTGCCGTCACGTGCTCTCTGCTCGTCTGAGGAGAGGGGCGGAAGCAAACGCGCAGCACTTCACAGCTGAGGAGCCTCGGGCTCCTTCCCTGCTCTGGGGCATCTGCTGAGAGGACTTCCACGTCTGAACAGCCCCGAACTTGAGAGCTGACGTGATGTGTTTGGACTAGAAACACCACAAGAAGCTCGCTGAGGAAAGACCAGATCATCTGAATAATAATGTGCCGCAGAAATGAGAAAACGTACCCCTTGGGGTTCTAAATAAGATAGCCAATGCACGCTCACAAAAGAGTTTTAAATGGCATCTGTTTCACCTCAGACTGCACTGTCTTTCTGGGAAGGTTTTGGTCACAGAAAAGTTAGTCTTTTCTTTTTCCACCAGAAGAGCAACTGTCGCTGTGCTGAGTCTTTGACTCAAGTTTATAGTGCAAAGTTACATTTTTGGTGTCACTGGTGGTCACTTTAAACATGTCTACCGTTCTCAACAGACTTCCTGTAATGAAGCTGTTCAGCGAAAACCCTTTCAAAGCTCGGTGGCTTTCCCCAGTCGTCGCGGCCCAGCGCTCGGCTCTGCCCGTGTTTACCTGACGGCTGCGGGGTGGGCGAGCCGGCACACTGGGGCTCCCTCGCCCTCGCGTCTGTGTTGTCTGCCCGGGCTGAGCGGCCAGCAGGGGTCAGCTGCGGGGCGCCCTGGTGGCCACTCTGGGAGGCCGGCGAAGCGCGTTCCCGGGGCCTCCGGTGGCGCCGCGGCCAGGGGTCAGCGCAGCTTCCCACAGGAGACTCACGCACTGGGCTCTGCAACGGAGTCGAGGATCAGGCATTTCCGCAGACCTGACTTCAAATACGTACTCCCGGGTGGAAAGGTCAGGCTGAGGGACGGCTGCGTATGCACCCTAAAAAAATAGGGTTCTACTCTTCCCCCGCTTTGTTTCCTAGTTACTGTGTGGGTGCACGTCACACAGCTGCTTGGCAAGGAGAGCGCTGGCCCGTGTCGGGTGTGCGAGGAAGAGCAGTCACCGTGGTTGCCTGCGCACCCTTTCTCCAGCCCGACCACCGCTCGGGGTCCCAGGACCAGGGACGGGTCGAGGGCGAAAACTCCCTCCTGGGTTCCTCCAGGACCTCTGGGCCACAGCTTAAGTGCTCTACCGAGAGAACTGTTTCCATGCTGCCAGCCCCTGCTCTGCCCTCAGAGCCCAGGGGTCCCCCCCCCCCGTCAGCTGTGGGCCCTGGCGAGAAGGGAGCCACTCCCTCAATTTCCACCCAGAGCGCGCTGAGGGCGCGAAACCTCTAACACCCTGGGCCAGCTCTCCTCTGCCAGTGTGGCTTTAAGGGGGAAAAATAGGACTTTTGGCAATTTTGGTTCCTAACAAATACGTAGAATAAGAAAGGGAAAATCACACTATCTCATGTGGTATCACCAGATTTGGTCATAAAGTGAGGTTAATTTTACTAGACAGATAAATGTTATGTGATACAAATGACCAGAGTCCGGTGGGGACCCCTCAACACACAAGCACCCTGCAGTAGCCACGCTCACGGCTGGGCGGTCACACTCGGCGGTGGTCGGCCCACCTGAGGAAGTAGTTGGAAGCCTGACCCCGCGCTCCCCTCTCCTGCTAAGGAGGTGACGCGAGCTGCTCTCCTGGGAGAGGCCGGGCAGCGACCAGACTGAGGACTGCGGGAGGAAGCCTCTGGAGACGCTGAGAGTGCGATGCCTGACGTCTGGGCGTGCTGCTTCCCGAGCCCGAGCAGGTGAGCCACATGCACGGCGGCGTCTGTGAGGGGCTGAAGCCAGGGGCGGGGCCGGGTCTGCAGACCACACGGGGAACAGACATGGGGGGCAGGCGTCCGAGTGATTTTCAAAAATCCGTGGTGTTTTGATGTTGATGCATAATTTAAATGTGCCGCAAATTGAGGGGTTCACAGCAGTATGTTCTGGCTGTAGGGCAATGAAAACGTCTTAATCCAGACCGTGGAGATAGTCACCCGCTCGGAACAGCCCAGCCAGGCACAGGTCCTGGGAGCCAGTCGGTGGGTGGGGGAGGGAGTGGATGGCAGCAAAGGGGCTCAGGGAGGGGGCGGGGGGCAGCGCAGTCCCTGCCTGCCCCTGAGGGGGGCGAGTGGCCGCATCCAGAGCTGGGCTGTTGAGAACCCACACGGCGAAGGCTGGGCCCGTGGCTCGCTAGAAAGGGGAGCTCCGGAGCTGTCTGTTTCTGGCAAACGGGCCATGAGGATAGACAGTAAGGACCGTCAAGTAGTGGTAAATGGTGCATAGAAATGTGACCAAAAGAAAATGATCCCCACCCCAGAGGAGATGGGTCTGACTTACGGGGTTAGATGTGTTCTGCAGAAGCAGTTAGAGCTGGAGTCCTCGGGGGGAGGCCCGCTGGGCGGGAGAGCAGGAAAGAGAAGCCGCGGTGCGCAGGCCTGCCCAGGGCGCACTTGCTTTGCGAGCTCGTCCCTGAGGACACATCGCAGTGGCTCACAGAAGCAGAAAGACTCGGGCTGAGCGGCTTCAGACGGCTCCAGCGGTGCAAGCAACTCCGCAGGCAGCGCACACGTCCAGTCACGGGACAGGCTCGGCTTCACTTCACACGCGACGTGACCTCAAGCAGCTTGCTCAGGTCTGAGTCTGCTTCCTGGTGAACGAAATGGACACGTGAATACTCGGAGGCCCCCTGCTGTGTCAGATGGGGGTGGGGTGAGCGTCTGCGCTCGGGGCGGCGGCCCTGTCCACTCTGTCCTCCGCGGACTCCAAGGACGCACAGATGGACACAGCATTTCTCAGGTCACGAGTCCCACGATGACCCGCCTGGGTGCGACACCCAGCTGCAGACCCCAGCAGATGTCAGCTGGCATCAGGGGTGGGCTCAGGCTTGGCCGCCCGGTTCCGGGCAGGGGCGGAGGTGCCCCTAGCCTGGGATGGACCACTGTGACGGAGGACAGCATGGGACGGCGACCCCTGTCTCCAGTGCCCGACGCGCTGGGCGTGCATCTGAGCACGCAGCTGGCAGGCCAGGCCTACGGCCCCAGCCCACCGCGTCCTCGGAATCCTAAGGTCTCGCCCTGTCGTCGGGGGGACCGCGTGAAAGGCCACAGAGCAGAGCGACTGCATTAGTTTGATGTTTGCTTTGCGTCTGTGCAGGTCGAGGAGGCAAACACCGAGTGAATGCTAAGTGGCAGCTGGGATTCCTTCTCAGACCCTGCGCTGCGGCCAGCCCAGGCCGGGTGGGCTCACGTCCGGGCAGGCGGCTTCAAAGACAACTTGGAGCCCTTGGCATCGCCTCCACGGGTGTTTCCGTGGTCCGCAGGGAGGGCAGCCAGCAGGGAGACAGCACCTGGGCCCCCGGGTCTGCGCGCTTTCCTCTGGCTTCCTCTGGAATTGTCTGTCGTCTCAGAGCCATCCTCTGACAAAGCCGTCCTGTGTGATGCAGCACTGCAGCCGCAGGTGCGCCCACTCGCGCGCCCACACCACGCTTCACGCGCCCACCGTCAGGCCCGCGCGCCCCGCGCCCACGCCCTCACGCGCGCCTGCATTTGCGCGATCGAGGCCGCAGCTGATGGCCACAGAGGCCAATGGCACAGCAGCCTGACCGACCTTCATTTACCTTACAGACCCAAAGTACGCGGGGTTCGGAGGGGCTTCTTTCTGGAACTGCTCGTGTGCTGAACTGCCAGTTCCCCCTCACAAAGAAACACTGTGCTCCATAAACCAGATTCTCTCTCAAGAAGACACATGCAAAGAACTGGTTTGGGGAAATAAAATGTTCATCGGTCCCCATTAAAAATTAGATTGGGATCCACCACCATGGAACAAAACAAGACTCAGCGGTGGGTGATGGCAACGCAGCGTGTGTGGGGGAAGGGTTTACTCCCGCGGGTTCTTAGGTGTTTCCTCATATTGAGGAGGCGGCCTTGGTTTAGCCGTAAGTGTTGGAACCAGAGCACTGGCTTTGAGCCTTGTCTCCTTCCCAGCCCCTGCCTGCACACAGAAGGATCAGCTGCGGGGTGGCTAGAGCCCAGAGCTGCCCCCACCCCCACCCACCCGACTCCCTGAGCTCCAGGCCCGGGAGCCCGGGAGGGCGGGGAGTGAGAACGTCTGAGTGTCCCCAGCTGTGCCAGGCAGACTGGAAGGCGCAGCAGAATCCCACCCCGTCATCAGGCAGCCGGGTCGGGACCTGCTGGGGAGGCAGCCGCAGGTGGGACTCCTGTTAGCATCAACCCGCGTGACGGGGAGGGCGTCCTGCGTGGGCGGGGCCGGCCAGGTGAAGCCCGAGAAGGTGAAGCTGAAGGCCCAGCGTGGCCGCGGCCCGGGGGCGGCGCTTCTCCAGCGCACGGCCCAGCTCCGGACGCCCTCGCCCCGGCCCGGGGGAGCGTGTTCGGGCTTGGACCCGCGCCCAGCGCTTCTGGAAGGGCGGCCCTGACGTGCCGGAGAGGAGAGAGCCTCGGCCCGCTGCGTCCGGACGCCCGGCCTCGGAAACTGTGAGACAAGCCCTTTCTGGGACTTTCGCGGCCGTCTGTGAACAGGGCACCCCGCGGGCTCTCGCGCGCGCCGAGTCCAGGCCAGGGCCCCCTGTGGGCGTCTCCCCCCAGCGCGCTGGCTCCTGGAGCCCCTCGAGGCGGCGGGTCCCCCTCCCAGCGGGAACGGCGGAGGTGGAGGGAAACGGCTCTGGGGCAGTTCACAGCGCTGCCCTGACCTGCTGCGTGTCAGCCCAGGCGCCGTGAGGGGCATTTCGAGGAGATGGCGTTGAGGAAAGCGCCCCCCCGCGGCCCCGCCAGCCCTCAGGGAGAGTAGGGGGCTGGGGGGCAGCCCTGCGCTCCCCGCCCACCGGGCACGCTGAGGCCCGGAGCAGACTGGCCGGAGGAGCCTGCGAGCAGGGGGCGCGGGGGGGGGCGCTTACTCTCCTGGTGGCCTTCAGGCAAGAAAGCGTGTTAGCAGCGTGGGGTCCCTCGGTTGCTCGTTCCTGCTCGCCTTGTCTGGGGACCGAACCTCCAAAAACACGTTATCGTTTGCCGTGCAACATGCCGGCAGCGTTGTCTGTTTCGTTGTTGCATGACCTACAGCCCAGTCTTTGGTCCTCGTGGAGCTTCGCGCGCGCCCAGCCTCGCCTCCCGCGGGCCTTGCCGGCCTTCCCAGCGCCGCCCTTTTCCGCTGGGGGTCGCAGCTGCGTTCTCCCGGGCTGGGTGCTGGTCGTGGGGTCTTTCCAGTCCCTTCCTTTGATCCACATGCCAGTTTATTGCCACGGACAACGAGAGCTTGGGACCCACAGCGCTGCATGAGGGGTGGTGAGGAGGCAGGGGCTGGGCAGTCAGGACGGTTATGAAACTTGCGAAAGAGAACCTGGTCGCGGCCTCCTCTGGGCCGACCCTGGGCCCAGGAGCCGCCATCTCCCGTCCCGCTGAAGCTTTTCCTTGGCCAGCAGCTCTGCACCACCTGGACTGTGCGGCCTCACTGTCTCCTCTTCCCGCCTGCTGTGTCAGCGCAAGCAGCCTCGACTTCCCTTTGGTAGTACACCCGCCCTTTGCAATGTACACAAGCCAAACTCCTCGTTGCCGCTGACCTCCCCATCTCCCCTCAGCTGCTGCTGCGTCCGTCTCGCTCGCCTCGTGGGTTGCACAGCTCTCCCCACTGTTGCACAGTACACTTGATGTGATTTTTGTCTCCATGAAACACCAGCTGAGCCACGCCTGCCTAGTGCCCCCGTGCCCCAGCAGGGCGCGGCAGTGGTTCAGGCTCTGAACTGCGCTGCCAGCAGGCCGTGGGGCCTGGGGGCACAGTGCGGGGAGGCCGGGGCCGCCGGCGTTCGGCGTGGCCGTCGTGCAGGCCCTGACTCAGCAGCTGGTTCAGCAGCTCCACGTGAGGGACAACCACACGTACTCGAATCTCAGAAAACAAATACAGAGTTTGGTGTTCGTGGCAGATACGGTGTGGGAATGCATTCAGGAGGTAGCTGCTGTTTAACTGGAGACGTGCCCGGGCCTTTATTTTCCCTGGCTTCCCTTTTTCACCTGCAGCTGCAGACGGCAGACAAATGACTGCAGCTCACCAGCTGAGGCTTCGAATGAGATGAGAAGTGAAATGACTGTCTGAAAAGCAAGGGAAAGTGATTGGCTTTTGCTATTCGGATCATAACTACTTACAACCATATTTTTTTTTCTTATTTTTTTCCTCCGTTGCTCGAATTGACTCCTGGCATTCATGTAGGTGTGCAGTATCTTCTGACATAGGTATATATTGCAAAAGATATCACCATCATAAGTTACCATCCATTACCACAGTTACAAATCTTTTTCTTGTGAGAACTTTCATGATCTCTTCTCTTAGTAACTTTGAAACAGTTACTTCTACTGTAATGTTGTTAACTACAGCCACCATACAGCACATCTCCTCCCCAGTACTCCCCACCCAGCTGAGACGCGGTGACCTTTCTACCATCTGCACAGCCTTCTCTGTTCCTCCGCCCCCGGCAGCCACTGTGTGTTGTGTCTGCTGTGACTTCAGCTTTGCCACATAGAAACGAGATCATATACTTTTTGTTTTTCACTGACTTACCTCATTTACTGCCTTACAGGTTCATCCATGTTGTTGCCAAAGGCAAGATTGCCTTTCATATGAGTGAATGAATAATACTGTGTGTGTGTCTCTGCCTGTCTCTGTTGCCTCCCACTTTCTTTATCCATCGTTCCATTGGTGGACTTCTGTCGCCTATTGCAAATAAACCTGCAATGAACCTGGGGGTGGAGATCCCTTTTTAAGTTACTGTTTCCACTTTCCTTAGATGAATATCCAGAAGTGTATTTGCTGAATCAGAATCACCTTGAACACTTTGTGTGCCGGTGCCCTTTAAATTTACCAGCCCTTGGGGCCGGCCATTTTCTGTGCCACCACATGAATGGTATAAGCATTCAATAAAACACACACAACTCCTGAACTACTGGATATTAAAAAAACTGTAATATCTCTCCTAAAACACCTTACATTTTCACCAAAACAATGTGTAAAGCTTCTAGACTGAATACGATCAAAGAAATAGCTCCTAATAGTTCCAAATAAATCCACCGGGGTGTGAAAAACCGGAGACTAGATGAACACTTATTAATACGTGAGCGGCCACCTGATACTGGTGACAAAAACACGTGCTAATGCGTGAGCGGACCTCAAAGTGTTAACTTTTTCCGGAGCCCCTACACTATCTTCCAGAGTGGCAGCATCAGCTTCTGCACCCCCAACAGTGAACACTTGATGGCCGTAACAGCCATCCTAGTAGGGCTGCGATGATCCTCACTGGAGTTTTAATTTGCTTCTCTTTGCAGTCAGTGAGGTGTAGCACCTTGCTGTGTACCTCTTAGGCATTTGCTGTTTTGTTTGCAAAAAGGTTTTCAGAACCTCTGCCCGTTTTTTATTGGGATTCTTTTGTTGGTTTGGGGTTTGGTCTTGTTTTGCTGTTGAATTATACAAATCATTTGCATGTTTTAGGTGTTAGCCCATTGTCAGATGGATGATAGAGAAATATTTTCTCTCCCTCCCTTGATTGCCTCTTTATTGGTGGTTTCCATTACTGGCTAAAGATTTTTAGTTTGGTGTCAAGTCCAAATATTTGCCAAGACTGATGTCAAGGAACACCCCCCCTGAATTTCCTACTAAGAGTTTAATGGTTCCAAGCCCTATATTCAGACTGTAAATCCCTTTTCACTTGAGTTATGTGTATAGTGTAAGGTAGGGACCCAGTTCCATTCTTCTGCATGTGGCTGTCCAGGTTTCCCAACACCATTTGTTGAAGAGACTCACTTCCCTGTTGTGTTTTTTTTTTAGCTCCACTGTTATAACTTAATTCACCGTATATTTGTGGCCTTGTTTCTAGACTCTTCCGTTCTGCTACTCTTTGTGTCTGTTCTGATGCCAATACCATACTTTTTAGATACCTATATCTTTGTAAATATTTGGAAATCACTGATCGCCATGTCCCTGAGGTGGTTTTGACTATGTGTGGTCTTGTGGCTTCATATGAATTGTAGGTTTTTTTCATCTCTGTGAAAACTATTGGAATTTTGAAAGGAATTGCATTGAATATGTAGATTGATTTCAGTGGTAGGGCTACTTTAACAACATGGATTATTCCAGTCCATAACCAAAGAATGTCTTTTCATTTCTTTGTGTCTTTGTTTCTTCTATGTCTGACAGTTTTTAGTGTATACTTCTTTGACCTCCTTTGTTAAGTTTACTCCTAAGTGGCTATTCTTTTTTATGCTATTGTGAGTGTGCTATTTGCTTAATTTTCTCTTTTTGATCCATTGTTACTGGTGTAGAGAATGCAACAGATACTGATACATTGTTTGTTCTGCAGTTTCATTGAATTATCAGTTTAAACAGCTTTTTGACAGTGCCATTAGGTTTTTCTTTTGTTTATCTATATAACATCATGTCATCTGCACATACAGT
Organism: Scalopus aquaticus; assembly: GCA_004024925.1. Taxonomy (NCBI): domain Eukaryota; kingdom Metazoa; phylum Chordata; class Mammalia; order Eulipotyphla; family Talpidae; genus Scalopus; species Scalopus aquaticus. The sequence continues at coordinate 39,686 of PVIJ01002198.1, read as the reverse complement.
CACTTTACTTCTGTGTCTCTGAGCCTCCCAGTGCACTGATGACGTAAGTGACAAATAGGCATCCTTGTCTCGCTCCAGGCCTAGAGGAAAAGCTTTGTGTCTCACTGCGGACGCTGACGTCGACGTGGTCTTGTCATATCCGCCTTTGTTGTGCTGGGTGTGACCCCCTCATGGCCACAATGAGTTTTCTTATGAATGGATGTTGGATTTTCTCATACGACTTTTCTGCATGCGCTGAGAGGATTATGTGGTTTTCAGCTTCCTTTTGTTAATGTGGTATATTTATTGATTAGCAGGTGTTAACCTTGCCTCCTTGGGAGAAAGAGAACACTTGTTAATGGTGTATTTTACCGTAAGTTGACTTTGGCCTGCTAGTGTTTCGTCGAGGTGTTTTGCATCCATGTGTGTTGGGGATATCGGCCTGTATTTATTTTTTTTCTTCTTTGCACTGTCCTTGTCTGGTTTTGGTGTCAGGGTCACGCTAGCATCATAATATGAGCTTGAAAGTGTTCTTCTATTTTGTTGCAAGAGTTTCAGAGTTAAGTGTTTTCATAGAGTTTGCCCATACAGCTATCTTCTATCTGTGGACTTTAATTTGTGAGGATTGCGATCGCTGGTTTCAGTCTTCTCACTGGTATTTGGTCCATTCAGGTTTTCTGTTTCTTCGTGATTCCGTCTGGGAAGGTGATATGTTTCTCGGCGTGTGCTCGTGCTGTTTAGGCCACTGCCTTTGGTGGTGTGGAGTTGCTCGAGGCCGTGCCCTCCCGTCTGTATTTCCGTGCTATCTATTGTGGTCGTGCTGTGATGCAGCCCTTGGCATGGTGGTTTTGAGGACTTGCTTTTTTGGTTGATGACCAGCAAAATGTTTTTCGATTTTGCGTTTTTCAAAATTCAGCTCTGCTTCATTGATATTTTTGATGAATATTTCATTTCTTTCCCTCTGTAACTTTGGGCTTCCTCTTATATCTTGTAGTTCTTTGTAGTTCTTATAAAATTAAAATTGTTGGAGATCTTTTTTTTTACTTAGTGTAGGTGTTTGTTGCTGCGCTGGTGCTCCCTTTGCTGCACCGCACCAGTCTGGGTGTGTGTTGCGTTTATTTGCAGAACACTTGCCTGACAGGTTTTTATCTTTCTTGTTTTTAAATTTCTTTTTTTTTTAAAGATTTATTTTTTATTTATACATGCAAGCTGGGGTGCAGGCCAGAGGCGTGGGGCGGCGAGAGGGTTCACCAGAGCCAGAGTGGGGAGCAGAACAGGCCGATCAGAAACACACTGCTGAGGGGAGCAGTGGGCGAGGCAGGAGAGGTCTGCCGCACCATGTGGGAATCTCCCCGGCCGGGCGTCGAACTCACGTCACCGCTATCGACAGCTCCACAGCGCAGCGCTCAACCGCTGCGCCACCGGGGAGGCCCAGTTTTTATCTTTCTTGATTTTTCTGATCCATGGATTGTTCTGTAGCATATTTAATGGGGTTTTTTTCTCTTTTAGTTCTTGTAATTCACTTCTAGTTTCATATCTCCGGTTGTAAAGGTTGCTTGGTGCAACTTCATTCTTCCTAAAAGTGCTAAGACTGTTCTGTGGGCCAGCACATGACCTGTCTGGGAGAATACTCTGCTTTTGGATGGAATGTTGTGCAGATGTCAAGTCCATCAGATATGAAGTGTGATTAGGTTTCATGCTTCCTCCGTGCTATTCTCTCGGGGCAAAATACCCATTGATGAAAATGAATATTGAGGGTGCATACGATGTCTCCCTTTGGGTCTGGAAATACTTTCTACGTTTAGGGTCCCATGTGATGTACAAATGTCTACCTCCTTTATCATTACACAATGTCCGTTGTGTCTTATTACAGTCTTTGTCGCAGAATCTGTTTTGTCTGACACACCAACGGCTATCCCTGCTTTGTTGGGGCTCCCATCTGTAGAGAATGCCCTTGTCCCTGCCTTCCCTTGCAGTCTGCTTCCTTAAAGCTGAAGCGAGTTTCCGGGAGGCAGCGTATACTTGGCTCTTGCTACTTAAACTTTGTAATTGTTCTTAAAACCAGAATTTTGAGTGTTGATTTTGGTTCACTGTCATTTACAGTGATTATTGATAGGTATGGACTTCTTGGCATCTTGCTTATTATAGTTTACCTGTTTTGTGGTTCTTCTGTCTTCTTCCTTCCCTGTAATTTGGTGGTTTTCTATAATGCTGTGCAGTAGTTTCTTTCTCTCTACCTTCTGGGACTATTAGAGGTTTGTGCTTCGCGGTTGCCATTAGGCTTATATAACACATATTTATAGAGGCTCCTTGGAGTTCACGATGACGAGTTTGACTGTAGCCTATCGCTCTGTGTGCTCTCCTGCCCCGCTGCATGTTTTAATGCCGCAGTTACATCTTCTCCCTGTGTGTTTACATGAGTACCTTCATACCAGATTTGTGTGTGACCGCCCACCACCATTACACCACAGCTGTATGTTTACCTTGACTAGTGAGAGAGACACTTTACAGTTTTATGTTACTAGTTAGTAATACCCCTTTTGTTTCAACTTGAGAACTTCTCTGTAACACTAACACTTTTAGCAAGGCTGCTATGTACAGATGTACTTACTCCTTCAGCTTGTCTGGAACTTTCCACCTCTCCATTTTTTCCACAGAACAACTTGGCCTGGTAGACTATTCTTGGTTGAGAGCTTTTTTCTTTGAGTACGGTGAATATGCCTCGCCATTGCCATGCTGCTGCTGAGACCATGGGGTGGGCACCATGTCCTGAGCAGTTTCTGTTATGTTAAGCTTAGATTTTAATTAAAACTTTTTATTGAAATCTAACAAAAAATTAAACCGGGACCAGGGTGGGGGTGGGCAGGAGAGCGCCTGTGCAACCTCATCTCCGCCGGACAGTTCTGGTGATGGGCACAGTGCTGTCCGCTTTGTGTCCTCACAGACAAATTGTCCATCTAAACCGTGGAAAAGAAAATGACCAGTTAGATCCCCGATGAGCAAAATGACGGGTCGCGTGTCTGCAGGGTGAGAAGCCTTTGGGAGCCAGAGAACAGTCAGGTGCGTGTTTTCCGGACAGAATTGTCGGCCGTGGCAGCCAAATAGCAGGTTCCCGCCCTTCCCGCTGCTCTGTGAGATTGACGGTTTTCTCCCTGAGCTATCTGACTGGACGGGTGACTGTCCCTGGCTGTCATGTGTCTGGTGCTCCCCAAGGACACCGGCGCCACCTGTGCTTCTGTGCGCGGCCAGAAAGGGGCACAGGGACAGCCAGCCGGGAGGGGCCGGCGGCGCGTGTGTTCTTGGAGAAGGCGTATCTGGGTGGGGGCTCTGGGGGCGCCGGTTCAACTTGAAAGGCGGAGCCCGCGGGAGGGGTGCAGCCACGGGGAGCGGGCGTCGTGGCGTGGCCTGTATCTCACAGCACGGCTGGGCAGGCGGCGCGGAGCCAGCAGTGCCCTCCCTGCGCTTGTGAAGGCTGCAGGGGAAGAGCCAGAGGCTGACAGGGAGGGAGTGGGGGGCTGTCTCTCCACACCGCCCGTCCGTGTCCGCAAGGCGCTGTGAGCAGAGGAAGCAGCCTCAGCCGGGCAGAGGGGCGCATGTGCTCACATGGCCGCCGTGACCGCGTCCCCTGCCCAGAGCGGAACGAGCTCTGCGCCTTTGTCCTTCCTCAGCGCCGCTTCCGGAAGACACGTCCCGCCCCCGTAGTAGTGGGCCTGACTCCTGGTCATAAAGCAGCCAAACCCGTGGGTTTGTTCTGGGCCCTTGGTTCCGTTTCACTTGTCTGCTTGTCCGTGGTGGTGACACGCCCGTGTTCGGGTTACTCTCGTTTGTCTCGTCGTTTGACCTCAGTGTGGGGAGTCCCGGCTGCTCAGGGCTCCCCGGGTGGGCTGGGGTCTCCGTGTGTCACGAGGGTCTTGATGGGGGGGGGCGTTGAATCGGTGTGAGACTCTGGGCAGTAGGGAGACAGTAACAGCGTGAGTTCTTCCAACTGATGGACATGAAAGATCTTTCCACCGGGCCTCCCTGGGGATGCAACGGGTTAAGCGCAGCGCTGTGGAGCTGTCGGCAGCAGCTGTGTGAGTTTGATCCCCACACGGCGCGGCAGACCTCTCCTGCCTCGCCCGCTGCTCCCCTCAGCAGTGTGTTTCAGTGGATCTGCCTGTTCTGCTCCCCACTCTGTCTCTGGTGAACCCTCTCGCCGCCCCACGCCTCTGGCCTGCCTGCACCCCAGCTTGTACGCATAAATAAATTTAAAAAAAGGAAATATCTTTCCATTGATTTGTGTCTTCCCTTTCTCTATCAGCGTCATAGTTTTTGAGTAGAGCGTTACATGGCTACCGAGGTATTTCGTTGTTTTCGATGCTCTTGTACTTCCTTTTCTGATACCTGATTTTAGGGTCAGAGACACTACCGAGTGTGCGTGTTGATTCTGTGTCCTGCAGCTGACGGAATCGGCTTATCAGTTGTAACAGGTTTTTGGTGTAGCCTATGGAATCCTGTTGTCCGCAGACAGCCCCCAATTTGGAGACCGTCTCCCTATATCCCTGGGCCCAATGGCTCTCACGAGGACTCGCCGTCTCGGCTGTGACTGGCGTGGGCTGCTGCTCCTGACCGGCGAGGAGCTGGGGGGAGGTGTTCAGGCACCCCGCCGTCTAGGACGGCCCGGCTGCGGGCTGGCGTGCCTGTGTCACGTCCAGTTCTGGGGGAGTTTTATTGTAAGGGGTGCTGACGTTTGTCAATGGTGTCTCCACATCGAGAGCGCTGGTGCCGTCTTCTTTGCTCCCCCTTGGGCTTTTCCCTTAAACGCGGGGCCTACTTTTCAGTCTCCGCGGGGCCTCAGTAGCCCAGGCACCTGGGCGTCATGCAGGACCGGCGCGTCCACGGTCACTGGGCGCTCGCGGGCCTCTGGGCAGCTCGTGACCCGATGAGATGGCGGCCGGGCCTTTCCCGTGGCTGCCGCCGCCGCACTGCCCGCCCGTCCCAAGGGGCCTCACGGGCAGGAGCCTGCTGCTGCTGTGGTGCCTCAAGGGTCTGGTGGGGCCGCGAGGCTCCTGTTCCGCGGCTTGGGGGGGGCGGCGGGTCACCCCGTGAGCTCTCGGGTGTGATCGTGGGACTGGACCTGCCTGGAGCCAAGAGAAGGGGAAGACACTGGCCTCGCATTCTGGTCGGCGCTTCAGGCTTGGCCTTCTCGCTGAAGCCTCCACAGGGCCTGGGAGCTATGCCGTGCTCCGTGGGCGCAGATGAGGCTTCAGGGCGTGAGTCCCCAAGGCCCAGCCCAGAGGCAGGCGCCTCTCGGACCCGCTGTTTCCTGCGGCTCAGCACGGGGTGCCTGGGACAGGGCTGGCCCGCGGCCCCCCCAGCGAGGCCCAGGTTTCCTGACTGACGGGGCCATTTTGTGGCAGGAATGAAGCAGGTGCCCAGTGACTGTCTCCAGACCCGCGTTCGGGGCTCAGGCCGCAGCGCACGGAGAGCAGCGCGTGCAGGCGGCTCGGGCTGGGCGAGGGCAGGAGTGTGCCGGAGATGCCCGCAGAACTGTCCCCACCCGCCGCCCTGTGCACCCCTGGGCGCTGCGGCCGCTTCTCGCCCTTCCATCTCCCGGGAATGGGCAGAGCCTCAGCCCAGCAGCTCGAGCGCCCGGCCGTGGGGCCCTGTGCGTAGCAGCGACTTGCAACAAGCCCGTCCAGGCTGAGCAGGGACTGCAGGGGGGCAATTCCCGTACTGGACACAGGGACGCGACCCCGTCCATCCAGGGGGCGTGCGTGTGACGGGAGCGCCGGGGCCTGCGCGAGCCGGGCTGGGAGAGGGTGTCAGCCGGGCCTGGCTGGCCCTCAGTGCAGAGGAAGGGGTACTGCCGCAGCCAGCTGGGCCGCTGAGGACGCCGCTGGGCCGTGCCCACGCCTTGCTGACCTGCCCGCCCCCTGACCCGCCGGAAGGGGGTCTTCTTGGAGGGGGGTGGGCAGGGGAGGTCAGAGGAAGTGGACGCTCGGACCCAGCCCGAGGGCCACTGTCCAGGGGGCGCACGGACAGATGGACACGGGCTCGGGCGGCAGAGGCGCCACACTCCACCACCACTGCTGCACCTGCGCGGGGCCCCGGGGCTCCCTGCCTGAGGTCTCCCGAGCCGACGGACACTCGTGCAGGGCCTCTGCGGGGCGTGGTGACCGCACGTGGGCAGTGGGTGAACCAGGGTGACGGTGTGAAGGCCGGGACTGGGCGTTCGGGCCAGACACTCGTGGCTGCCGAGTGGCGAGCCCCGGACCCGAGGTGACACTGGAGAACAGCCTCGTTCTTCCGGAAGTCTCCTCACGAGCCTCTTCCGAGAACACCTGACCTGACCGGGACTTGATCGCCACGAGGTGTGACCCTGCCCCCGAGGCGTCTCGAGCCCACGGCTCCTCCCCAACGGGAAGAACCCAGCCTCACAGGGCGTCGCCGAACAGCCATTTCCTCTCCCCCTTCGGCCTCGTGGAGGTGGCAGTAAACGAAGTCAACGAGACCACACTTGGAGTGCATTAAATAAATATAAATTTTATTAAAAACACTCACATCGCGTTATCAGGAATGATATAATAATAAACGCTTTCAGATAACCTGCATTCATAACATTACAATACTTACAGTATTTATAAGCATCCTTGATTTTAGACAAAGCACACATCTCATGAAAATGAAATGAAACTAAGTTAAAAACAACAAAGGCGTAGAAAAATGCACACAGAGTCCATTACCTTAGTGTCACACTGCAAGTCCCCTCCACGAGTAGCCACCAGCTCCGGGGGCGCGCGTGGCTGTGGTCAGTCAGGGCAGAAAATTCATTCAAGTAAAGTTGACAACACTCAGAAGCATTTTCAAGTATGGCTATAGAGTCCACCTGATATTCCTACAGAAGCAAGCTAGAGCGGCTCTCGCTCATCCTAGCGGAGGCAGGTCGGAGATGACAGTCGCAGAGCCGGTATGTACAGTATGCACTCGGCGCGCCCCGCCCTCCGCCTGGCCCTCGCTGGCCAGCAGTTTGACAAATGACAGTGGACGAGACAGAAAGCAAAGGTCCAGAGGGCTGGCCGACTCGAAACCAGCGAAGGCCTGTGTGGCGACCGCCTGTTTGGGGTTTGCCATCTGGGACAACTAAGACCGTGGGCTGGATGTACACAAAGGTTTTGGAAAGGTCTGTGAATTGGACCCAGCCCCAAACTAGAGAATTTCCTTCGAAAGACAAAAGCCACAGGATCAGACTGGCCCGACCCAAACTCAGGGGTCTCCTTTGGTCAAGGATCTCACTGCAGTGTCGGCCAATGTCGGAGCGGTCGCCGGCCCGCCTTGAGCTCAGCGGTTTGCGCCCGGGGCGGCCCTCACGACTCTGTCCTCCGCCCGAGCATGCCGAAGGCGGGAGGCGCGCGTCTGCAGGGAGAGCTGAAGAACCCAGCCAGCCGTCACTTGTCAAACTCCTGCCACACAAGTTTCCCTTTTATCAACTCAGTGCAATCTATTTTTGTGTGATTTTTTTTTTCCTGCTTGAAAGACTCAAAAGATTCCCCAACCTTTTAAAATGCCTTTCTTTACAATAAAGTCAGCTGATTGACAAAATTAGTTTTAGTTACATCAGGACACCTACAGGTAAAATAGGAGGGATTCAAAACAATGGGGTCAAATCCCTGAAAAAGAATAAAATTTTTATTCACCTACAACAATTGTACATAAACACAGGTTTATGTTTATGTTGGCATAAGGAGAACATGAGCTGAAATATCCCTGAATTTTTAGAACAAAAAGGTTGAAGTTCAAGTTATACTTGCTAAGAAATCAAGTATTGAAAAAAGGTACGCTTTTTTAATAATCATCATAAAAAAACGGACTTGCAAAGGATGATGGTCTGCAATGCTCTAAGCTTCCCTCTCACGTCCCGCTGCCACGCTAGTGTTGAGGTACATGACAAGGAGAGGCGCTGCTCCGTGCGCAGGGCTCCCCGCTCACATCAGGGTCTGACTGCAGCAGGCTGAGTAGCACCATCGTGATGTGAATATGCTCAAATCCATATATATATGTATATATTTCATTTTTTTACAGTACTAAAAATACTAAAGCATTGCCTTAAAAAAGTCTTGTTTACAATTTAATTTACTTACTATACATCTCTTTCACGGCTTTATACAGATCGATGATTTCAAACCACCACAGCAAACCAGCTGCCTGTTTTTCCTTTCCTTTAATGAGCAGATTCACGTGGGACTGACCCTGTTTACTCTTGCGCAGGCTTCCGGCGGCCCGATCTTCCTGGTAGAGAGGACACTTAACGCTAAGCCACGGCAGCATCAGCGCGGACGGCTAATAGCACAGAGGCCGCCCGCCCGCCCGCCACGCGGGGGACCGCGGTCGCGACAGCGGCGCCGGCCGGCGGGGCCACGGGCTCTGCTGAGTCCGCGGCTGCGGGTAGCGCTCACCTGCGGTGAACAGAAGGTTAAGACTCGACATGTGTGAGCAATGGACTTGTCCGCAGCCCGCAGGAGACCGCCTTACAGTACAGCATGTGAGATGAGCACCAGAGAGCGAATGCCTCGCGACACACGCATTCCCCCGAGTCCAGTAAGCCCCACTGTGGATTTCACTGGCTGCATTAAAAATGGACACGCCGCTCATCAGCAGATGCCTGGCGTACAGCAAAAATAGTTTCGAAGTTTTCCTTGTTTCCTTAAAAAAATCAACTTTGCCTTCTAAAATGAAAGTAAACTTTTTTTTTTAAACGTCTCGGTACCTTAGCATTGTTCAAGTTGCCAAAGCTTCGGTAGACAAAGTGCTTCTAAACACCGTTTAAAATATCTATACATATACACTATGTGCACATATACAAGCGCGTGTATATGTACATATGTACGTTTATTGTCCCACAAGGACGTCACTGGATGAGCAGAACCCAGAGGCCTCTAAAATGTCCACGTTTTACAAAGCCCGCCGCGCAAGGGCAGGGAACTGCGATAAAGACTCGGGCAGGGGCGCGCGAGCGCCTTGCAGAAAGGCATCCGATCGCTGGCGGGAAAGACACCGATTTCTTAGCACCATTTCCTAGAACATCCCAACAAATCCAGTGTTTTGCCGTCTGCCCGCTCACGCTTCCCGCAGCTGCTGCGGGGAGGCAGAGGGCAGGGTGACAGTAAAACCTGCGTGCTGAGAAGTCCTGACTCCAGTATTCAGTAACGGTCTGTCAGCACCAGATGGGGGGTCGGCTCTGCCCCCCGGCCTGCGGCGCCCGCCGCCCCGCCCCCGTCGCAGAGACCCTGCGTGAGCGCGTGGCGGCGGCCCGGAGCGCTGCGGCCGCGGGCTGCGGGGCTGAGGTAGCCCGGGCTCAGATGTACCTGCTGTAGGGCCCGGTGACGCGCGTGAAGGCGTACGGGGCCGTGGTCACGGTGGACTGCGTGGTCAGCGACACGGTCCTCTCGGCCAGGGAGCGGATGAAGCGCAGGTAGGTGGGCTGCGCGGCGTCGTGCGGCTCGGCCGGCTCGCGCTTGGGCCTGCGGCCGTGGCTCCGGGCGGGCACGTGGTCGGGCCCGTGGCGCTCGCTCTCCTCCTCCTTCTCGCGCGCCTTCTCGGCCATCTTGGCCTCCCAGAGCGCCAGGCCGTGCTTCGGCTCGTTCATGCTCTTGTGCTGGTAGAAGACCAGCGAGATGCGCGTCGGGTGGTTGCGGTTGGGGTTCTTGAGCGGGGTGGTGGCGTGCAGCTCGCGCTTGGCGCACTCGATGAGGATGGAGCCGTGGGCGGGCGCCACCGCCACGCCGCCGATGTCGGGGTCCAGGAAGCTCTGCTCGCTGTCCGACCACACCTCGTCCTTGTCCTCGGCCGCGGGGGGCGGCTTCTCCGGCCGGCCCGCCTCCTGGGGCTTGGGCAGGCCCTCGGGAGCCAGCAGCTTGGACAGCCCGTGGGCGGCGTGCGCCAGCAGCTCGCTGTCGGGGCGCTGCAGGCGCAGGGCGCCCAGGGAGCCGCTGAACAGGCCGCCGGGCGCGCCGTAGCTCTGGATGAGGTGCGAAGAGGGGTGATGCTCCCCGTTCTTGTACTCCAGGCCGGGGTGGCTCCAGCTGGCTGGTAATCTGGAGGGGGCGCCCACGAAGTGGCCGTCCATCTCCGCGCCCGAGTAAGGCGGAAACGACCCCACAGGGTGCACGTTCGGTCTGAGCGCGCAGCCCGGGAAGGCGTCTGCCGGCAGGCTCGGGTTCCCGCACCCCAAGTACTTGGGAGTGAAACTCTGGCTGTTGGCGAACCTTGGCTGGTACAGAGGGTGGATGGGCGGGAGGCTGAGTTTGGAGAGGGGGTCTTGGCCGGGGCACCTGTAGAGCTCCGTGGGCTGAGACTGGGGTGAGTAGGGCCCCAGGTACTGGGCGCACTTGTCCACTGCCACGTTTCCGTTGCACTGATAGGCCGGATACTGGTGGCTCTGGTTCAGGAGCCCGGGGTAGGGGTTCATGGGGCTCGAAGAACTCAAGTAGGACCCTGGGGCCTGCGACGGGCTGGAATAGAGGTCCCCGGGGTGGGCGCCTCCATACAGATCCGCCGCGTGCGAGGAGCTGGAGTAGGGGCTCACGGGGGCGGCCCGTCTCATGCACAGGCTGGCGGGGCCAGGGGCGGGGTAAGAGCTGGCCGGCTCGTCATTGCTAGGGAGGGAGGGCTGCGGCTGCGCGGGGCCCGGGGGCTCCTGGGGCCGCGGGGGCTGGGGAGGCTGCTTCGGGGCCGGTGGGGGCTGCTGGGACGGCGGCATGGCTGGTCCTGAAAGTCGCAACAGCTCTGCGGACAGGAGGAGAGAGCAGGACAAGCACGCTTGATTGTTTGCGACAGGCGGGGGTCGCTGGCTCCCGAGAACCCAAGGTCACGTGAGCCCCGCGAGCCCCGCCGAGCGAGGCCGCGCCAGAGGCCGGCGTACGGCCACTGCGTAAGAAGTTACCCATCTTTGCTGTCTGGAGCGGGCCTCGGAACAGCACCCCCTGGCGAGTGACTGAGGATGCACGAAAGACCCCACAGCCCTTCTCTAGGGGACCCTGACAGCGCTCCGAGAGAAAGTACGGGGTTCATTTAAATTACAGAGCGTCTTGGTGACTCCTTCGCACGCGCTCCAGAAAGTGATACAGTTCTAGATAAAAATTTAAGGAAAGTGGCAGCTTCTCAAGTGCAACTTCGAAAAGTCAGGCTTTGGTGAGTGTACTTAAAAAAAAAGGGGAATGTGAGATAAGCTCAAATGAATGGAGCTGTCCTGGTGGTTCTGAGGAGGGGAAGGGGCTGCGGCCCCAGCGGGCTGTGCGCTCCCGAGGGCGCTGGGGCGTGGCTGCACTCACCCTTCCGAGCGGTGGAGCAGCATGGCCGTCTCCAAGCAGACGCACGCCTGTCCAGCAGCCAGGTCAGTGCCAGCCTCACACTGGGTCTGCACGGCACATTGCCCTACCGTGTTTTCAGGGCTCTGGGTGCAGAGAGAAGGCAGCGGCCCTGGAGGGAGGCTGCAGAGCGGTGGGGTGAGGGGTTCCCGGCGGCACCAGCAGGGGTGAGGGGCGTCTGGTGGGGGAAGTGCCAGGAGACAGCTCCGGCGCCCCCTGGCACCCTCGGCCTGCACGAAGGGAGCCGCCCTTACTCTGCTCTTGCCGCCTGCAAGCCTGGCTTCTAATGCCTGATCTCAGCAAATAATGCACTTCACTACTCTGGGCTTCGCTTTGGGTCATGCTCAAATGTTTCTTCTCCTTCCTGCCAGTGTTTACAGGAGGTGCTTGGAAAGAATTTATTTCCATCACTTTTGCTTCTGTCTTCATCGCTTCCACCAGAATTCAAGCTCTTGGTTTATTTGCTTTCAGGTTTTATCTTTTAAAAGTTTATCACATCCGCCTCTAACCTCTTAGTGCCATCTTTACCTCCAATCTGGCCTCCTGACCCCACTGGATCAAGGCCAGTTTCTCCTTCTGGCTACCCTGCCATAAAACTGCTGTGTGTTCTAGAATAAACACTTCTCCGCGGAGCCTGGTTGGAGGTTCACTATCTCCTCCCGGCTCCAAGGCCAAAGCCAGGCCCCTGCCGCTCAGAAGCACACTCAGCCAGAGCAAGGCCGCGCTGGGCTGGGCCTGAACGCAAAGCCCAGGTTTCCCAGCGCGCCCCGCGCCGCCAGGGCCCGCCCCGGAGAGGTTACCTGCCAACTGCTTGGCCTGGGGGGCGCTCTCCGTCTGCTTCGCCCGCGCAGAGGCCAGCTTCTCCTTCTCGTTCTTGCTGGAGCTGCTGTCCAGGGCCGACAGCTTCTCGGCAGCAGCTTTCTTGGCTTCCAGCTTCCTCTGGCGGCAGGTCTTGACCGGCTCTGCCAACATCCGGACTTTGCGCGGGAAGGAGCTGAGCACCTGGATGGCGCCGCTGCGCTTCTTCTCCTCCTGCGCCTCCGCGCTCCCGAACTCGTCCACGTCCGAGACCTTGTAGAGAGGCAGGACGTGGAGCTGCTCGTCCTCAGGGGTCCCTCTGATCTCGCGATTGTCCTCTCTGGTGAGGGTGCACACCTGGGAGGATGAGACCCCACAGCCTCAGCACCGCCCTGCGCAGCGCAGCCCGGGAGGCGCATGTGCCGGGCCAGGGCCCAGGCCGACACTCCCGCCGCAGCGCCTGCAGGGAGAGCTGCCCGCCCTCCGTGCTGCCCCGCCACGGCAGGGAGACCCGGCGCCGCCTGCCGACGGCTGTGCAGACTGAGGGCTCCCTCACCCAGTCCCGCAGTGCAGCGTGAAGCCCGAGATCCCGGGACTGGAGAGGACAGCGCGGCAGGCCTCCCCTCCGGCTCCTCCGCAGGGGGCGCCCTGAGCGCACACACCCCACTTCCGCTGCTTTGACAATGCAGCGTTTGCTCCCTGCTGCCCAGGCCCGACTGGCTGGCTTCCGGGGCTCGGGCCCAGGTCGTGCAAAATCAGCGCAGACCCTGTCGGGAGTGCCGACTCCAGCGGACTCGCCTTGGGTTGGCGTCGGGGAGGCTTTGCCCTCCCGCCCCCCCAGGGGCCACCCTGCGCCCCACAGACCCGGTCCTCGGCCCTCAGGCTGCCCTGAAGGGGTGTCCTCAGCCCCGTCGCTCCCACTCCCCAGAAGGGGCGCGCGGCCTCTCCGTGCTTTCCGCAGGTTGGAAAGGACGGTTTTGCTGAGACGCAAAGGCAGGCGCGAGACCGGCCTCGGGAGCCGCGCAGCCGCACCCGCCCTCCTGCAGGCGGCTCTCCGCGGCCCCTGCCCGCTGCTGCTGCCCCGGCTGCGCCCTCGGCCTCCGGGCCACGGCCTCCGTCACGACCCCGCAGCGCTGGCGCTCGGCCGCGGAGGGTCTCTGCGCCTGGCCTTCGCTGTAGTGGGGCTCCGCTCAGGGCGCCCCGACGGGCCCCCCGGGGGAGCAAAGCTGCGCCCCCCTGCTCGGCCCCCAGCTCCGTCTGGCCCGCTGTCTGAGTTACCGGGGGCTCTCTGAACCCGGACCCCTCTAAGGGGTCCCTGTGGCCACGGCGACACACCCGTCGCCTGCGTCTCTCCCCGAGGCGGCGCACCGCCTCGCTCGCGCGTGCCTTACGCTTGGCGCCAGCCCGAGGCAGGTGGCCCCCCGCCCCCGCGCGCCCCACTCACCAGCGTGCTGCCGTTCTGCATGTTGTGCAGGTCCCTGTGCGCGTGGGCGCAGAAGTCCAGGCAGGCGGTGACCCCGGAGAAGGGGCGCCCTTCCTTCAGCCCCAGCCGGCACTCCGGCGCTCTGTGCTCGTATTCGATCTGAAAGACACCGCGCGGGGGTCAGTGGGGCGACTCGGGACAGCCTGTCCAGCCCGCGGCTCACACAGGCTGCTCCTCGGGACTCAGGCTCTTTGGAAGTTGAACTGCTGCGTGTTTAACGCCCAGAAGCGAGGACACGACGCCAGACAGGCCCCGAGGCGGTCAGGCCGTGCGGGGTGCAGCAGTCACGTGGGCATGGGCCCCCCCCACCCCCAACACGGGGACGGGCGACGCCGCCTGCTGCTTCTGCGGCCTCCCTCGCTGTGACTGCATCTTTGATGCTGCGCGAGGCCACGCGTCAAGGCGGAGAGGTTCCTCTCCGGGAGCGCCAGACCGCCTGGCCTAGGGAATGGGGATTTCCAAGGGTTCTTCGACTCCTGTGCTTTTGAAAAAGTGTTTGACGATTGCAGGCCCTTTGCATTTCTCTGCTTTTAGGGTTGCCTTGTCATGTTCCTGAAAACCCGGGTGAGATTTCCATAGGTCGGTGCTGGGCCCACGGCGCGCTGTCTGCAGCCTCTCCTCTGCCCGTCTCTGCCCCATCTCACTAGCGTCCGGGGTTCTCATTTGCACACTCTTGCATGTTTTTTTCAAATGTATGCCTAGGAATTTCATATTTTTCCACGCTATTTTACTTGCTACTGGTTTTTGCTCTAGCTTTTGTTTATTGCTAATAGCAAAAATACCATTGCTACGGGTATTTGGCCAGACCATTCGTTACTTCTTAAAGTCTTTTGTAGGTTCTTTGGGATTTTCGATGTGGACAGCCGTTTCGCCTGCGAGACAGCGTGACTGCGTCTCACCCAGCTCACGTGCTTTTCCCTTCCTCCTGTCTGTTGCCCCACAACTCCCAGCTCCATGCTGAACACACGGGACGAGACCCCGCATCCTTGGCTCGGTCCGTCTTTCTCCGCTGAGTGTGCATCAGCATCGGTTTTCTCCATCCACATTCTTTGTCAGGCTGAGAAAGTTCCTTTCTATAGATGTGAAATGACTTCAGTGAAGCGGGAATTACTGAAATAAGCCCCATGGGCTATGATGTTTTGGCTATGCTACACTGTCCATTTTACACATTGTTGGATCTAATTAGCTAAAATTCTGTCGAGAATTTTGGTGTCCGTACTCATGTGCTCTTCTCTGGTTCTAGTGTCAGGATATTTCCAACCTCCAAAGAGCTGGGAAGTGCTGCTCATTTCCTGTCTTCTAGAAGAGTTTCCACTGAACTGGTGCTATTTCTTCTTACAAAGAAGAAGAAATATGGGTCAAGTTTGGCAGGAAAATAATTTAAGCCTGGATTTTTCAGGGGCAAGGGGAGGTTTTTAAGTACAAATTAAATTTCTTTTATAGACACAGGACTATTTACAGTATTTACTTTTAATTTTTTTCTTACATTGTTGTTTCCTTTTTTTAAAAGATTTTATTTAATTTTGTGTAGAAGAACTGGGGTATAGGCCAGAGGGGTAGGGGCAGGGGGTGAGAGGATTCAGCAGAGACAGAGTGGGGAGAACAAACCAATCCACCAAAATACACTGCTGGGGGGAGCAGCGGGGAGACAGGAGAGGTCTGCTGCGCCATATGGGAAGCTCCCTGGCTGGACATCGAACTCAGGCCATGGAGGTGACAGCACTGAGACTTAACCCCTAGGCCACCAGCGACACCCTGTTGCTGTTCATTTTTGAACAACACTTGATTTCTTCTCTCAGGTGTAGCCCCCATAATTCTCCTACCACCACAGCACAGTATTCCTTTTTTCTTTAGAGAGTTTTGGTAGTTTCATCTAAGTCATGGAATTTACTGGCATAAAGCTGTTACTGACACATCTTTATTATTATTTTCAAATCCGTAGGACCTGTAGCGATAGTCTCTAATGCTTGATGTCTTTTTCCTAAATAAATTTTTTCCCTTAATCAATTTGACTCAAAGTACCAGCTTCTTATGTCTCTGATTTAACCTCATGTTCAATGTTCCATCTCACTGAATTGTTTTCTGCCCCTTCTGCCTTATAGGGCTTGCACTATTCTCCTTTCCAAGGTCGTTATAGTAGAAACACATGGATCATTGATTTGAGACTTTATATTTTTCAATTGTAAATATTTAATGCTATGTCGGACCAAGACTTAGAGAAATTTCATATTTCAATGTGATCTATCCATTTTCAGTTTAAAGCGCTTTCTAATTTACCTTGTGATCTCTTTTTTGACTCACAGTTGTTTAGAAATATGTTGCTCAGTTTCCAGATGTTGAGGAATTTTGTAGGTAACCTAGAGATTTTTTTGTTTCATTGTGATCAGAAAACATATTGTGAGACTTTTCAACTTATTAGTACTTTCTCTACGACCCAAATATATTTGTTCATTTTTAAACAATACTTGATTTCTCCCCTCAGGTGCAGTCCCCATAATTCTCCTACCACCACATCCTTGTACATGTGAAAATATTGTTCATTCTGGTATTGAGTGGGGAGTTCTGTTCATGTCAGTTAAATCAAGTTGTTGTTCAAATCTGTCTCCTTACTGAGTTGGTCTCCTTGTTCTGTTAATTATTGAACAAGACTATATCGAAATCTGACTGGATTTTCTGTTTCTTTGTTTGGTACTATCAGTTTTTGTTTAATTGGAAGCTCTCATAAGATGCATACACACTTAGGATCATGCCAGCCTCTTTATATGATATTCCCCGCGGTGAGACCGACCTTGCCTGATTTAATACAATCTCGGCAACTTGGCATGACCAAGAGCATGGACTTTTTTGTCCTTTGCCTTTTAGCCTACTTGTGTCTTCATATTTAAAGTGTCTTTCTTGGTTCTTGTTTTAATCTCACAATCACTATCATTGTATTACTCAATGTCACAAGCCTCTCTACCTTTTCAATGAGGACATTAAAATAATTTATGTTTCAATATGGCTTTAGATAAGGTTCGGTTCAAAGATACTCTACTGCTGTTTGTTTCTAATTCTGTTATCTTTTTTGCTCCACGTTATTTTAAAAATCCTTATCTCTTCACTGGTAGACTAAACTACATTTTTAGTGGCTGCTGTCTTTAAGTTTTAGGAGGCCCTTACAACAGTCTGTATTTCCAGCCTGCCCCACGCCATGCTTTTTCAGGTTATAAACCTGAAGGTATATTGTTAACATATACTTCAAGTAGCAAATTATCTTTCAAAGAATTGTTTGAAAAAGAGAAAACAGTTTTTTCTCACAGTTACCACTTAGGATGTTTTCATTTTCATTTTCGTTCTACTGATGGGTTTTGACGTTTGTCAAGTGTGAACCTGCTGGTGGTGAACTAGCTCAGCTCTGAAATGGCAGAAAAATGCTCACTCACCTCAGCTTTTAAAAGTTGCTTTGATTGGTTGAAGGTTTTTAGGTTACTGTTTTCTTGCCCCTCTCAGTACTTTAAAGATGTTTTGCCACTACCTTGCGTTTTTTTGACGCGAAGTTTCCTGATCCTATCACTTTGCCACTGTATGCAAGAAGTCCATTTTCTTCACTTACTTTTCACATTTTCTCTTTATCACTCATTGTGAGCCAGGTATGTGATGTGCTTTTTTGTAATTTCCTTTTTGTAATGGCCCCATTCCCCCACTTCGCCCTCTGTTTGGGGCTCGCTGAGTTGCTAAGCTTCCGCGCTTACAGTTTTGAACCATTTGAAAAGCATTCTGTCCAATATGGAAATATTTCAAAATTTTCTGTTCCACATCTCCTGGGAATCTCCCTACATATATGCACACATTCATATGAAAACACTGTTCCATGCGTCTTTGACCGGTACTCCGACACGGGAAACTCTCTTGCTGTGTACCCAGGCCCCCCCGTGTTCCGCTCACCCCCTCGTGCACACTTTCTCTCTAGGCATTAGACCCTTTCACCGCTAGGAGTTCAGGGCGGGCCTTGCGAAAGCTTCTTAGCTTGCCATGCTCGTGCGCCTCCTTCCCTCGCACCAGCACCGCATGCGCGACAGTTCAAGTCTTTACGCACATACTTCTGGAATGATTTCTGACGAAATGTGGGTCTTATTTTCGTTCTCTGCGTGGCTGGTGATCTGTGGCGGCACGCTCGCCATCGTAAACCCGGCCTTCGTGGTACATCTAAAAACTCGCTCTGGTTGCTTTTAAGTTACGGAAACCCGCTCGATCCTTTCAGGTCTTGAGTGTAAGCATTTTTAGGTGGGACCAGAACAGGCTAATGGGTCAGTACGCGCAGCGAAGGCCACGTGATTCTGAAGCGTCTCCTTGACAGCTCGGGTGTTAAGAGGTCTGTCCTTCCGGATGGCAGCAAGGAGAACTGCCGCAGCGCTGACGAGAGATGAGCGGCTGCTCGGTCTGTGCCCTCTGCACTCGCCTCCCACCCACTCTTCACCGTGCGGCAGAATCGACAGAGATCGATGAAGAGCTCTTTCCTCTCCGGAATTCCAGCACTTTGCGTTCCTCAGATCCGAACTCTGGAACTGTCCTCAGGGTGCAGAGATGACCCCGGGGTCTGCGAAGGCCTCCTCTCTGCGGAGCCTCGGGTGCCCTTAGGCAGTCACCTGGGGAATCGCGGCTGCTTCTCTCTCGTTTCTCTCCTGTGGTGTCACCTCCTGCGCTTCTGACTGTTCTGTCTAACAACTGTTTTTCACGCGTATATACGGAAACGGTTCGCATCCGCACCTAACTAAACCCAGGCCCGGAAGCCGAACTGATGCCATGATAGAATTTCGTTGGCCGGCACAGTATCTGCCCCTGGCTCAGGCCTCTGTCTGTCAGAGGGAGGGTCCCGACCGGCCCGCCACAGCTGTGTGCTGTCTGACTGTGGTCTGCTCGGCGCCTCCTGTCCCTCACTGGGACCCTAGTCAGAGTCACTGGGTGTTTACGTTCATGCCATCGCATGAGAACCGCCGCGCGGGGGTTGTGAGCAGTGCCTGGAAATGCGTCTCCTCGGCTGGAGCAGCTGCGGCCATGCTGACGCGGCTTCCTGACGGCCTGCTGCTGCGCTGGCAGCCTAGGGCCACAACGGACCTTCACATTCAAATTAATTAAAGTTAAAGGCCATGAACTCAGGGGCCCTCGGCACACACCAGGGCTGGAGCGTGTGCTGAGGCATTAGCCCTGCCCGCCCCACGCGGGCGACCACAGGAGATCTGGACCTGCCTCGGGCTGACAGCGTGACGGCGAGGCGGGCACAGAGCAGGGCGTACGTGGGTGCTGGACTGGCTCGGACAAAGAACATCTGAGCTGAGAACCCTGCGCTGCGGCTCCACACGCCGGGGCGCTTCCAACCGCGGCATCGCGGCGCAGCAAGGGAGGCCACTGAGGAGAAAAAGCCTCGGAGAAGGTGACAGAGGTCCAGTGGTAGGGTCAGGACTGCGGGCGGTCACCTGCCCTCCCCGTGGACGGCGAGCAAAGGTCAGAGCTGCTGGGCGGCTCTCCACGCCACGTTCAGACAGACGCACGGCCCTCGCCGACGGGACCGCCCGTGCCTTGGCGCCGCGCGAGCATCGCTTGTGTCGTGTGCGGTGTTCAGAGCACGCAGTCGGCGCTGCGCCCTCGCCCCGTGGCTGCCGCAGCCGCCAGCCCCCCGAGACTCCCCAGCCAGACCCTGCCGCTGACACTGCCCCGCGGACCCCTCGCGGTGCGGCTCCGACGGCTTTAGCGGTGTCTTCCAAAGCTGGGAGCTCCAGGTTCAGAAATGCATCAAGTACTTCAAAATGCAACAGGGTCGAGTATGAATACTTAGAAAATCAGGTGTGTAGGAGACACTCCTTCCCTGGAATTAAAAATCAAAGCCGAAAAAGCACATCCATGCTTTGTGGTCCGGTCCCTTCCCCGGCTAGTTGAGGAGCAGCACCTGTGAAACGATGACTCCAGCAGAAAGTGGCCACCTCAGATCTAGCGGCATGGGCTGAGTTCATCTCCTTTTCGTAGTTTGATTTACTGCGCTGTTTCTCACCCAGAATGACGCTTTTAAAACAGTACCCAAGCATTCTCGATATTTTCCTGGGATACTGGCTAAAATAGGTGAGGCTGTCAATAGTCTAAATCCTTCGACTATTTCCTCTGATTTCTTTTGAGGTAGCTTCGGCTTGCCACACTGTGTACGATCTAGGGGTAGACTCACCGCTCTTCAGATGTGCGTCTCCACCCCACCCCCGCCTCCAGAGCACCCTGACTTTCCCACCCACGTCCACTGGGCCCCCCCTTACTCCTTTCTCCTTCCCCCATTTGGTTAGTTTGTTTGTTCCTTTGTTTTGTTTCTTTACGTTTCTTATATGAGTGAAACCACCCGCT
Source organism: Scalopus aquaticus (assembly GCA_004024925.1). Taxonomy (NCBI): domain Eukaryota; kingdom Metazoa; phylum Chordata; class Mammalia; order Eulipotyphla; family Talpidae; genus Scalopus; species Scalopus aquaticus. The sequence goes on along the minus strand of PVIJ01002198.1, from coordinate 19,718 downwards.
GTTTTCTTCCTATCACTTACTTCATTTAGCCTCATCCCTCTGGCTGGTCCATGGCGTCATGAGTGGCAAGATTCCATCTCTTTATAGCTGAGTATATTTCCTTCTGGACACACACCCCTTCTAATGCCCTCCTCTGTCCTTGGCCACTTGTTTCCATGACTTGACCACTGTAGATAGTGCTGCAGTGAACACAGGAGGCCACAAACTCCTTTGAATTTCTTTCTGCATTCTTGGGGAGACAGCTCGGGTTGGAACTTCTCTACCACCAGTAGATTACTGGTACTATCTTCAGAGACCTGGGTACGTCTTCCCCAGGGCTGGGGGGCTGCATACTCAACCTCAGTGCGGGAAGTGCTTTCTCCACGTCCTCACCAGCCCGTGTTTTCTGGTCGTTTTGAGGTAGCCGGTCACACACGTGTGCGATGGGATCGCACTCTGGTTTCGATGCGCACTTCCCGGGGGGCGATGAGCTGTTGTTCATGTGCCTGTGTGACCTCGGGAGAAGTGTCCGTTTAGATACCGTGCCCGTTTTCTGAGTAGTTTCCATGTGGAGTTGCACGAGTTCTTTGTCCGTCTTGGACATCAGCCCCCGTCAGATGGATGGTGAGCGGGCATCTCGCCAAATGTGCCCAGATGCTGCCCCCGAAGAGTCACTGAAGCCGTTCGTGTCTGCCTGTATCGTCTTCTTGTGCATTTATGGTTTCAGGTCCTAAGTCCAAGTCTCTCATCCATTTGAGTTAATTTTTCCGTATGGTGTGAGGCAGTGATCTGTCTTTTCCAAGTGGCTGTCCAGGTTTCCCAGTGCCACTTGTTGGAGGCCTTCCCTTACCAAGTGCGCACTCTGGCTCCTTGGTTGTACATTAACTGTCGTGCGAGTTTCTTTCTGGGCTCTGTCTCAGTCTGTTCACCTGTGTCTGTCACCCCACGCCCCGCTGTTCTGTGTGCTCTCGGATGCGGGGTCGCTCTCCCCCTGGAGCTTGACACCTGGTTTTCTTCTGCCAGGATCGCCGTGGCTAGGAGAGTTGCTTGTGCTTCCCTTCAGGTTGTGCTAGTGTTTGCTCTGCTTCCCTGCAGAACGCCGGTGAGGTGTTGCCGTGGCCTACATGGCATGTACGTATCGCTTCGGGCAAGATGGCCATTTTGATTGTTCATTTTTAATCCAATCCACGAGAAAGGAGTTCCCTTCGACTTGTCCTGTTTCTTTTGCTGTGTTTCTACAACTTTTCCGGCACAGGTCTTTCACCTCCTTTACTAAGTTTATTTCCAGGTACTTCATGTGACTGTAAATGAGGCGGTCTCCTTGGTCTGCACCAGAGAGCTGTGTGCCGAGCGTGTCAACTGCTGCTTGACCGATGTGCTGTTTCTAGGAGCTGCTTTGGTGCCGCCTGCGGGGATCCCATGACCCCAACCCTCGAGCAGCGACACCTCCACTCGGTTCTCCACTTGGCCCCTTTTCTCTCTCTCTCGCCCGTCGCTCCAGCTACACCTCCCAGGACCATGACAAGCAGCAGTGGGGAAAGTGGACAGCCCATCTGCACCTGACCTCAGGGGAGAGCTGTAGCGTCTCACCTCTGAGCCTGCTATTCGCTGTGTGTTTGCCAAAGAAGGTCTTTGTTCAGATGTGCTCCTTTGCACCCCATTTTTTGAGAGATCTTACTATCCATGGGTGTGGCATTACCATCTGCTCACTGATGGGATCTTTGTCTCCCCTCCTTTGCAATGGTGGACGCACTGACTCGGTCACACGTGTTGAACCATCCTTGCCTGCCGAGAATAAACCCCACTTGACCGTGGCATGTGACGCTTTCACCAGGTTAGCAATTTTGGTCTGCTTAGATTGTGTTGAGGATTTTTCCATTTGTGTTCATCAGGGATATCGGTTGGTGATTTTCTTTTGTTGTGATGTTCCTGTCTCTCTTGGCATCAGATTTACGTTGAGCTCATGAAATGTGTTTCGAAGCACCCCTCCTTCAGTTCTTGGAAGTGTTTGAGAATTAATACCTACCGTATTCATTCATTTGTGAAGTCTGATAGAACTCACTGATGAAACTGCCTGCTCTCTGTTTTTCATTACTGTTTAAAATTCCTTCTTGGTAATTGGCTGGTTTTCTGTTTGTTCCTCAGTTGAACTTGGAAGGTTGTAGGACTCTAAGGATTTGTTCATTTCAAATGACTCAGTTTATTGGCATAAAGATATTCACAGCAGTCCTTTATGATCCTTTGTATTTCTGAAATTTCCATTATAATCCCTCCTTTCGTTCCTCATTCTATTTATTAGAGCTTTCTCTTTTTTCTTGGTGACTCTAGTTTATCTTTTTAAAGGTCCATTTATATTTCTGTTGCCTTTTAAACTTCTCTGCCTGGTTGCTCTGTCCCTTGATATTAATGAGTCCCACTATTATTAACAGTATTCAAAATAAATTTTATAGACATTCACATCCATTTCTGCAAACCCAACCCGGATATAAAAGGACCAGTGTAGCCCCACTGGCGTCTCCGGTGTTACCAGGTCAGTGGTGGAGTTTGCTGTATCGCTGTCTGCCGCTTCCCACAGCCGAGAGTCCTGGTGTGGACCGTCTCTCCCCTGCAGCCTTCTTGCAGCTCTTAATTTTCTCTGCTTAAATCTCACTGTTCCTCTCCCCAGCACACACTCAGCTGACTTCTCTTCATCCACTCACCCCTAAAATTTTGAATAGCCCCTTGTCCTTATAGTCTCCAAGCTGAACAAACTGCATTCACTCAGTTGTGGGTTCACTTTCTGCATTTTGAGAATCAACAGTCATAACCTGGATTTTTCTGCTGATTTTCCATAGCTAACATACTATGAGTAAAGTCAAGCTCGGCATGGTCAAAATAAAATTTTCATCTTCCCACTCGCTCCCCTAAACTTCTTTTTCCTCAGCTGCGCTGACGCTAGGCCCAGAACGGGGTGTCCCAACCAGAAATGTGGTGGCTGCCCCAGTTCTCTCTGCTCGCCCTCAAGCCCACGCTCACCACGCTCTGTGCGTGCCATGCTCCTGCCCCTCTGTCACCGCGGCTCTTCTCCCACTTAAGGCCTCTTGCCTAGGGCTGCGGTGTCGTCCTCCTCCTCTGCTTTGCTCTTACTCGCTTGAGTTTCTTTTTGTTAAGGTCGCCTGTTGGGTGACCTCTTCAAGCTAACTTCCTTCACTCCCCGCTACACCCAACGCACAATTAAATACCCCAGTGGGGACCTTCTACCTGTACGATAGAGTTAAAAGATATTTTGTGTGACCGCCAAGGTCTTTTGTGACCTTAGTTCTCCATTTATTTTTCCTTCAGAAATTTGCTGTTCCTGTGTTATTCAGGAATTGCTGTTGTGTTTCCCATCTCCTCTACAGAGGGAACTCCTTAGACAGGACCGACACTGCTCCCGTTTACGTCCACAGCGACTAAACACAGTGCCTGGTTTGTAAGAGGTTTTCATTTAATGCTTTTGTTGTTGGTGTTCTAGAAACAGGGAAGATTTTATCGCCTCTTGCCTCTGTGATGACTATTTCTGAACAAATCATCTCACCTTCTCAGTAGCTGTAGTCGAAGACACACTCACAACATAGTGGTTTTGCTTGGTGCTAAGAGCAGACTAAAATAAGAGGATCTCGTGGCGTCAGCTCTGTCTGGACTCATGCAGGTTTGGTTACAAAGTAATATACCCAAAATGCCCCATAAACAGACTTTCTGTGAAAAAGTTAGTGCTTAGAACCCATAGTTTGGGTGACAAGTTAATCACTAAACTCTGCTTACAGAGACAAAATTATTCATGAGAAAAAGATTAGTAAATAGAGCAGCTTGTGAGCCTTAAAGGTCTTCTCTTTATACATAAAAAGACCGAAAATTTGCTGTTTTGGCTGTTGTCATTCTCATATCACCGATAAAGAACGTGGCAGTGGCTTTGGCAGTCAGGCAGTGAAGTGAGGAAAATCGTTGCTTCCCAAATATTTTGGGGCATAGGGGAAGTATGTCATCATTAATCATCGACTCAACGACTGCCAGCGATGCTTTAAACTTACCTGGTTGTTATAGGCATCGGGTGCAAGTTTCTTGTATGTCGGCGCCATCAGAGTGGACAGGTTTTGTAAATGAGCCTCCAGTTTCTCCTCCTGTGTAAAATGAATAATTCTGCATATTAAATTCTAACACCATCCTCTCTACATGACTGAGGCTATCAGTTAGATTCTTTCTCCCTGCATCTTTGCTCCCGATCACAATGCCTAAATGCCTAATGCCTCACTAAATAACTAAAACTAAAGCATGTTAAAAACACCACTATGTCTATGTGAAAAGTATTGCCATTTATTACCTGTTTTCTGAAAGCGCTATTAAAACACCCAGCTCTTTGGTGTCTCCGTAAGATCATCAACTTTCTACTTTGTAGGTGGGTACCTGGCACATTATAAAATCTGGGCTGAGGGCAGGGTGTGGGACAAAGGCATGTGGCCTTAAGAGGCCCGATTCTGCACGCCTCTCCATGAGTCGCCAAGGAGGATGGGCTGTGAAGGCCTCTGTTTGGCTTCCATTGCCGATTTCTAATTGTTCATGAAACTATCATTTCAAAATTTTAAATCATCTCTCCATAGAACTAAACATTACCAGCTGGTTTGAAATAGGGAAGAAACAGAGCTCCAAAGTGATCGCTAGGAGTAATTCTGTAAAATTACTGGAAAGGAGAAATAATGTTCAGTTCTCTTTCCTCCTGTAACCAAGAACAGATCTTCCAAGTCACGCGCTTTGTCAAATGGCCGGAAGCGCCTGGGAGTTTTCATTTTATGTGCCGTTTCTCTGGACATCTCGGGAGACAGCACTGCCCGGCAGAGGTGGCCTGTGAGGAGGGGTGTGGGGTGAGACCCCTGCCTAGCGGGGGTGGGACCACGAGCCAGCCCGCAGAGCTGGCGTGCACGGAACCAGTTAGAGTGGGGAGCTTTTAATAACAGCACTGGTGACGAAGCTCTCCAGCGTGGAAAAGTGAACTGGCAAAGAACATGCGAAGCGGCTACTTCTCATGAGGCATGTTGTTTTTGTCATGAAGAGGCCCTCTAGCACATTTTTCGTTTACTATTGAAAATATAGTCCTATGAAAGAAATGTCTATGATGACTTCAAGAGCTTCTGCACTTTATTATTAAATTTGGAAGTCAGTTCCCCTCTATTTATATGCACAAATAATAAAAAAATTTCCTTAAGGACATGTCACTATTATAAATGTATATTTCAGTAGCATTTAGAATATGAAAGATGGCTAGCTAAAGGTTGTTAAATGTGATATTTTAAAGACAAAAACCAGTGACTTAGATGAGGAATCAAGGTTTTGTTTCCATGACACTTTTACACTAAAATATAAATGTGGCTCATGACATACATTTGTTATAGTAACTTTACACTGTCAGCTCTCACGGCGTTTGCACTGTGACTGGAAATGGTCTTTTTTCTCAATGCAGAAGCCAAGAACAGGATTTCTACAATTCAGGTTCAAAGACGCGTGTTCTAAATGGAAGTGTTTCCTTAGTTTTAATACTGATGAGACAGCCCTTTAAAACTCTGGGGTAACACAGACTAAATATAAAAGGCCGTAGGTGAGAAGAGTCCGCGTGACACGAACTTCTCACGTGGGTGTCACACGGCCACTACGCCAGCTCCGCCTGTCACGCAGGTGTGTCTGCGGCGTGCTGAAGGCGTGTGCAGTCTGCCGTCAAAGTCTCCGCTAGTGAGAGCCCAGCGGCGTGCGCCACGCCGCCCACGCCACCTGTGCGCATCAACGCTCCATGAAAAAGACAGAGATTACACATCAGGAAGTAAACAAACCTCTTTTGGGTCATCCCCAAGCAGCTTAAATTTTCTTGGGATCTTGCTTCTGGCAAACTTACATCCATTGTAGTACATGCTCCACGAACAACCGAAAGAAAAGGAGGCGCCGCAGGTCTCTGGGTCCAGCCCCTGACAGGCACAGGTTCTCCTGAGAAATCGAAGAGCACGGTCACGGCCACGGAAGGCACTGCCAGCGCCGCCCGCTTCACGGCGGTGTCCTGTCTACACGTGACCACGCTAAAGGACGGTGCTGTCGCCACACCGAAGAATAATTGCAACTGACTTTAAGACACAATTTAAACGCAGTTCTTGTTGCAGAAAAATTCAGATTGAAAAGTACACATGATCCACCACTATAGCTTCACAATACAAAGGGGACGACTTACCCAAGAAAGTAGCGCCAAGCCAAGAAAACAAACCTGCCCCCAAACCTCTTGTTACTACTGGGGACAGTGCTTGGAAGAAGCACACGAGATCAGTTTTGCCTTTAAAGGAGAATTCTGTGTGCATCTAAATCTATGCTGATAGATTTACATGGAATTGGTTTCGTGCTGTCCCAGCTCCTGAATGTATTTCCACACTGTGTGTATATTCTATGTAACACACTGCACAGTGTTTTTACTAGGTCTACTTTATACTCGGTGGGATGTATTTGTATGCTGTAAAAACCTTTACACTCTAAAAACCTCCCCTGTGGCATAAAATAGGCACGCGTCTCTAGGGCCGCCCGGGGACCTCGTGGCAGAGGCCCTCGGCCCTGCGTCCCCGTCGGCGCAGAGCTGGGATGCACGCTGACACCCTTCAGTCGGGGCCCAGGGTGTGAGGAGGCCCCACATCCACTGTCCCACCACTGGCATCAGGGGAGGGTCTTCTAGTTTGGGCTAAATGCAGAAGGGACTGTACCGCCCCAGCCAGACATGTTCTAAGGACAATAATCAAACAAGCAAAGAAAGCGAATGAGCACGACAGAACCACCTACTCACAAAAGTCCGCATAGTGGGTGTCTGCCCCTCCCTTTGGGAGATGATGGCACACCCTCTGAGATGATCTGTGAGTGAGATGATTTGCTGGGGGTAGGTTCCCCCATAGTTACTTACACATCCACCAGCTCCCAGTTTATTGGCAAGAACGTTTAAGTTCTACTCTAAGTGCATGATGACATCAGGACTAAGACGGCGCCCTCTGACCCGCCTCTCCTGAGCCCCTCACCACACGCTCCCCACACTGTTCTATGTCTGGGCCCAGTGCGTTGTTTACGATACGTCTGTCTGGTTTATTTCCCTTGGCAAGATGACACCCGGGGTCGTTCATATTGCAAATGGCCGGGTATTTTTTCTTTCTGGAAAGGTGCATATTAATTACATCATGTACGTAACATGTGTGCGTGTAAACACACCCCAGAGAGACACATGAACACGTAACTCGAGAGAATGTCCTTTCTTCTGGATATGCGTACGCAGAGTGGGGCTGCTAGATTGTAGGCAGTGCTGCTTTTAACTTCGGCATCTCTTGTCCTTTCGAACACTGTACATCTCCAAGGGGCGAGGGGATCGCAGCCCTTCTAGCAGCGGTGAGAGGATCTCACTCTGGATCCGCCCACACGTGCCTGAGGAGGCCTTTTTGTGTCTTTAGGAGTGTCCAATAATACCTGGGTTGTTTTGCAATTGAGTTGTATGATTTCTCTGTATATTTTGGATATTAAGCTCTTGGAAGAATCTCTCTATAGATTGTCTTTCGTTGTGGAGGATTTATTTTGCTTCTGTTGCCTTTACTGTCAAAATCTGAAAAAACCACTGTCAAGAATCAAGCCAGGAAGACTACTCATTTTGTTGTTTTCTGTTTTTCCTAGGAATTCTGTGGTTTTGAGTCTTATATTCAAGACTTCGGTATTATATATATATTTTTGGTATGGTGTAAGAGGGGTCCGATTTCATTCTTTTGCAAGTGATGCTCAATTTCCCTGTCATTGATGATCGACAAACTGCCATTATCCCACTGCACATCTTTGTCAAAAATTAATCGACCATACGGGCACAGTTTATTTCCGGGCTCTCTCTTCTGTTTCACTGGTCCATGTGCATTTTTTCCCCCAATATCAGGCTGTTTCATTAATATACCCTGGGAGTACAGTTTGAAGTGTAAGCATGTGATACCTTCAGATTTATTCTTTTTCAGGATTGCTGTAACTATTCCGCATCCTTTGCGTTCACTACAAAGTTTACCATTGTTCTATTTCTGTGAAAAGCGCCCTTGGCATTTTGCAGGGGTGCTGCTGAGCACGTGCACGGGCCGGCTTGGGTGGCGGGCGCCGAGCAGCGCTGACCTTCCAATCCCCGAACGCAGAGCTCAGCTTCCGTCTTGTTGTCTGAACGGTTTTCAGTGTTAGGGGTCTTTCACCCCCTAGGTTACATTTATTCCTAGGAACCTTATTCTTTTTATGTCACTGTAATTGGGACCATTTTCTTGATTTTTTTTTCTTTCTGCTAATTATTAGTGTACATGGATTTCATATCCTGCAGCCCGATGGAATTCATATAGTAGATCCAAAGCGAAGGAAAAAATAGAACACATAATGGAAATAGAAAAGCAATAGCAAAAAATCAAACTAATTAAAAGTGTTTTTGAAAAGATCAACAAAATGGACAGAATTAGCTAGGCTGACTAAGGTCTCTCTAAATCCCAAATTACTGAAGTTAGGAAGGAATAAAGGGGCATTACTACTGACCTTAGGAAAAGCATTTTAAGGGACTGTAAACAAATGATACATCAATAAATTATCAATAAAGACGTGGAAAATACTGAAGTAAAATACTAACAAGTGCAACCCAGCAACATATAAAAAATATACACTAGGGCAAGTGAGATTTACCTCAGCAATGAACTGCTGGTCCCGTGTATGAAAGCCAACCAACACGTCACAGCAACACCGTGGACCCTTCCCCCACGGGGCGCGATGGGGGCCACGCAAGTGTGAGGCAGATAAAATGAAGTTTGTTAGCCCGTATTGCGAGTAGCTGAGTGGGGGGGAGCCAAAATTGCCTCCAGGTCTCTGAGTGCATGAGGGTTGGCAGCCCTGCCCCGTGCTGCTGAGGGTCAGCTGTGCACGCAGGAAAGCGCTGCGGAAAGCCCGACAGCCTCTCCTGGCACAGCACACGCGACAAAGGAAGCCTTCCTCAACCGGACAGTTCCCCTCCAAGTCAGGAGCAAGACCAGGATGTTTGCCCTTGACAGTGCTCAGTGTCTACCAGGGGCTTTCACCAGGGCAACTGGGACAAAGCGCAGACAGACTGTGCCAACACACTGGAAGACCTAATACCATTAAGATGGAAACACTCCTCAAACTGGCCTACTGATTCAACAGCACCCCCGTCAAAAGCCCGACTAGGGAAATGACAAGTTGACTCTAAAATTTATATGGGCATTAGATAGGCCCAGAGTAGCCAAAACCATCTTGTAAAACCAAAGCAGCTGAAAGGGGTCGTTGTCAGCCCTGTGTGTCTGCACCTATGCAGGTGAGCGGAAGCAGAGCCCCGCGTAGCCCGTGCGCCCGTGGTCTCGACGCCCCTGTGGAAATGGACATTCACTGGCGGTGGGCGCCACACACCTGGAGAACCACAGGCAACAGAACGAAGCTGAGCTCTCGCCCTGTAGCTCAGCCTTGACCAGAGACTAGAGCTGTCACAGCCGAGGCAGAAACAGGCACACCTCGAGGCCTTGGAGCAGCCACAGTTTCTTAGCTGTGACGCCAAAACCAAGCGGGTGATCAGGTTCTGCCATCCAGAGTATAAAAGGAACTCTCACAACTCAATTAGCACAATTTAGAAATGAACGAAGCTTTAAGTAGGTATTTCTCCAGGCCATCTGGAAAGGGCCAGCAGCACGTGACGTAACGCCCGATGCCGTCAGGCATCAGGGACGTGGAAATAAAAACCAGGAGCGCACTTTGCACCCACAGAGTTGGCTGCAATAAGACAGACATGACTGGTTTTCGCGGGTGTGTGGAGACTTGAGAAGGCCTGTGGATTACGGACAGGAGTGAAAAGTGGGGCGGCAGCTTGGGAAGCAGTCTGAACAGACCTCGGAAAGGCAAGCATGTTCTGCCCACGGGCAACCGGTGCCCAGGTGTCCCAAGTTTCATCACACCAGCCAAAAACTGGAAGCAGCCCAAATGTCCATTTCCTGATAAAATGTGTGTAGTATACACACAATTGGGGGAGGGGGATGCTGAACATAGATCCTTATATACACAACAATTTGTTGGATGTTACAAGTGAAGTAGTATTTAGCCGTGAAAGAAATAGCCAGTCACGTTATCACACAGATGAGCCTTGAGGCACGGTGCTGAGTGGAAGCCAGGCTTTGCGGTCAGGCCCCGCATAATCCCACACGCAGACGCCCACAGTAGGTGGGCAGCAGAGCTGACGAGTGCTCACACTTCAGGGCAGGCTCTGGCCTACGGGTATGCACCGAGCACACTGGAGGGCTAATGCTAAGGAAAGTATTTCAGGAAAAGACAGATGCCGCATGCTTCACTCACTGCCATGCAGAGAAACAGCGGGACAGAAGCAGACCCTAGGAAGCCTGTGCACAGCAGAGTGAAGGCAGGGACCCCGGGGAACCCGGGTGGTGCTGGTGCCTGCGGGAGGCGCCGTGTCCCACACTCACTCACACCAAGAGGTGAGGGTCTATGCTTTTGTTCAGTGTTGTAAACCAACATTACCTCAAAAAGAAAATGCAAAAACAAAACACTGGGGATAGGTGTGGGGTGGGAAGGAGGGAACAGTCCAGTAAGATGGGGAGAAATGTGAAGCTGTGTGACGCACGTGAAGAGCCACCAACGGCGTGCAGAGGGATGTCTGCCTTCGCCTAACCTGCAGTGACAGACGCCCGCCCCCTTCCCCCAGCTCTTCTTTGCCACAGAAGCACGGGGGAGGCCTAGTCATGAAATGGAAACCTCAGAGGGCAATTACTAAAGGAGGAACAGTTGGCTGGGCCTGAAGGAAAAGCAAAATTCCACTTTGGGGCGTTCCCGCTGCGAGGTGCAGCCAGGACTCCCTTCTGGGCCGGCAGCACCGTGTGGGCCTGGGGCTTGGCAGGGTCAGAGGGGCCACCTGGACGTGGAAGTGGAGGACTCGGCAGCTTCCAGGTGGAGTTATCCTCTGCTCTTGGTGAAAAGTCCTGCCTTTAAACTTCTGGTAGATACAGAGTAACATTTCTTGCCTGATGGGGCAGAAGAAACTTCAGAAGCTCAAGTATCTTTTGCCTGGTTTGTCACACACCTCGAGGACATCTTTTGGCATTGTCTTTGGAGACTCGCCCTCACGAGTGCTCCAAGCCTTAAACTTCATCTACAGAATTACCTTTACCCTGAAATTTTAGACAGCAGTGAGCGAAAGCGCACCAGCAAGGGCACCCTTAGAATAGCTTCCTCTTGGAAGTGTGTTTACCCCCATTTAGACCAGGTCAGTAGCACTGTGCCGGGGGGCTGGCCCTGGCACTGTGACGGTGTGCAGACGCGCAACAACTCCCCGCAGGCAAACTCTTCCCCGTGCACGCAGCTCTTGGACGCCATTGCAGGCAGTGGCATTTCTGGGAAAGACGGGCGAGCCTTCGGGGACTGAATGCCAAAGACGCGCAACGCAGACGGACATTAAATCGATTGCAAAGACTGATGGAGCTGGCATGAAACTTCAAGAAACAAAGAACTGTCACTTTTTTCAAGTGCTTGAGTGGTTCCCAAGCTGCAGCCATCGACGTGAGAGCAAACCTGCCTCACGAAAAAGGCAGCGTCGCGGAATTCCTGAGAAAAAGCTGCCGCGTCCAGGGTCCGGTCAAGGCCAGGGACAAATCCCAAGGGAGAGTGCGCCGCGCCCCGAGCCTGCCCCACGTGGAGGAGCCGCGTCTGCAGTCGGCGGCGTCCCCCAAACGCGTGCCCCGCACACGCGGCCCTGGCACGCCCGGGCCTTCTGCCGGCTCGGGACACGGAAGGCAGGAACCCTCAGCCCCCGGGGAGACCGCGCTGCGGGCAGACTCGGTGGGTGCCTGGCGGGTCCGCACGCCCGGTGTGGCGGCCGCGGCCGGCGAGACACGAGCTGAATGGCTCCGGGGCTTCGCGAAGCGCGGCCGCCCTGTGCTCAGTGGTCAGGCCCCGCGGGGAGCACAGGCGGCGCCCCGGGGCAGCTTCCCGCTGCTGGCAGGTGGCTGCGGCCACCACTGCCGCAAAGACGCACGAGCGCCTGGAGGAGTCAGGGACGTGACGTCCACCCCGTCCGGGCCGGGTTTCCCGACCGAGGCCCGCGAAGCGGTGCGGACCCGCAGCCACCGCTTCAGGGCCGAGCGGGGCCCGCGCCGAGACTCGAGGAGGCCCCGTCCCTGTGTTCCCACAGAACGTGCGCGGCCCCGTTTGGTTTGACCTTTGCGGCTTCCACCTAGGAAGGCCCCTGACCCGGGCCGGGCCCCCGCCGTCCCAGCGCCCTCCGTTCAGCCTCAGGTGCTGCAGCGGAGGGGCGGCCCGGACGCGCTGCGGTCTCCGAGCCCGAGGCCCGCGCGCCGCTGCTCCAGGCCCCGCACTTACTCCTCGTTGAGCGCGCAGCGGCGGTTGGTGAGCGTGCCGTACTTGCGCAGCGTGTCGGTGAGCTCCGAGTACAGCTTGTCGGCCAGCGGCAGGGGGATGCCTTCCCACACCAGGATGAGCACGACGATGACGGCGGCCTCGCACGCGTGGCCGGCCCGCTCCCGCACCAAGCACAGCAGCTTCTCCTCACTGCAGCTTCTGCGGACCACCTGCGCGGGTCCCCCCCGCCCGACAGAACAGGGTCACTGGCGGCAGGGGGAGCCCCGCGCACGCTGCGCTGCACTGCTCGCCTCCCCGCGGCCAGCGCCTGCAGAGGGCCTTTGGGGAGCCTCCCTATGGGGGGCGTGGGGGAGGGGGCGGGACCGCGACAAGTACAGCTGCTCCAGACCGAACCACCTCTACCCAGAGCCAGGGGCCTCGCGGCCGCCCTGAGGCCAGCGCTGGGCGGGGGCAGGCGGGCGGCCTCAGTGGAGGGCGGCCCGAGGAGGACTGTGAGAAACACCTGGGAGAACCAGCCTGCTTGCGGGCGCTCCAGGAGGGCCTGGTCCTCCCCACTGAAGTCCAGTTTGCAGTGACGTAAAGTCAGCCGATTCGGGAGTGTGTGGCCTTTCCTCCGGGGGCGGAGCGGCCGCGCGCGGTGACGCGCTCAGGCTCGGGCGTGACCCAGAGGTCCCGTGGGGAAGGCGGCGCCGAGACACACTCACCCATTTCGCAATAGGACATCCCTGAGAGCTTTTGCCTTCTTTACCAGTATACACGACTCTTTCGATCCTAATCGCTTTCCCCTTCTGGCCAAACCTTAAAGAAATCCAGAGAAACACAAACACAGTTAGTGAGTGAATCCACCAGACAACCAAAATAATGAACATTTGAGCATAATTTTAGCCTACCACCACAGCCTGAGAAATGGTTTTTTAAAAACAGGTGTAAGCCAAGCAAACTGGATCCTAATCATATATATATATAGATAGATAGATAGATAGATAGATAGATAATTTCAGAACTACTTTGAAATTACATGCTGGGTGAAAATAATAGCAATGCTTAGTTTATACATAATTTCATAAAGCAAGCTTTCTAAATCCAGTCTTCTATTTGCTATGCAATCTTTACTACATTTAACTGTTTTAAAACTTGGGGAATCGTCGATTTCAGTTAGAAGTGTTCCTCAAGCAATCTCATACATTTTTTAAAAGGAGCTGGCAAATAACTAGTATCCAGCGATTTGATTATATTTTCTCTTAAGACCAACATAGTACTTGCTCATAAAAATAGGCACCTAGAAAAATTCACATTTGTGCCAGGCTACGAGATGATTAGTTAGTAGATTTCTACATGCTAATTTACACATGAACAATCTGGAAATGGAGCAAGGACACTGTTCGAGCTGCCCGGAATGTCTCTAGTGTATTTTAATAGCACTGCCTACCTCTCACAGAAAAGGCATCCTAGCATAGTACAGCTCAGAGCTGTGGACACCTATATCAAAGTCTCTCTGCATTGATTAGCTCGCTCCTAAGAGTCTTCTACATGCAGGAGTAACTGCAGACTCAGGTACATACTTGCATACCTGTGTTGACAGCAAAGAAAAAATGCAGCTATAAATAGAATCTGTCTATTTCTACTCAACATAACCCACTAGCCCTGAGCTCAGGCGGAGGGGCGACTTCCTTACAGGTAAAACTGTGGCGACTCCAGGTGGTTAACTCTGGGGCTCCTCTCTCACACCACTTGTCCCCCTCTCCCCTCTCTGACACTGTCACCAAGGGGGAGGCCAGCAGGGGGCGCGCTGCAGCGGGGTGGGGGGGCGCCAGCACCCTCTCCCAGCAGGCTGGCTGGCGGGCTCCTGTTTGTGCCTGGGTTTTCTGCAGCGTGGCCAAGCGTGCAGCGGGTGCCAGCCTGCAGACTATCGGTGCCGCCAAATATTGTGACTCCCTAGTGAGCAGCACCGTGTGTGGTGCTGTGGTGCTGGCAGCCCCGGGGTCGCTACTACGCCTGCGCATCATCACTCAGTTCACCATCGTTTTACTGCTGTGCTTGCGAAAGCTGGAAAAATTCTGACGCGGACAAAAGGAGAAACGTTCATCTGCCCTGTGCCTTTGCGTTCATTACCTTTCTTCCATGATTTCTCTAATAGCTGCCACATTAGGACCTGCTCCTAGATGGGTATAAAAAGGACCTTCATCTTTTTCAATAATTTGCTCTGTTGAGATAATAGAAGATTATTATTTTAGACCTCAATTATACTAAATAGAAAGGCTACATCCACAAAGCGTATCCCCCACCTGCTCAGTAAGGGCCCTAGCGGTGACTTTCCGTTTCTCGCAGGTTACGTACCGAGGCAACTTTGGGGTAACACGGCCACTCCTTCATAGGTGCCCGTGCTTCATTCGCCCTCCACCAACCCTCCCGTGCCAGTGCCAGTGCCCTGTGCCCTGTGCCCTTCCTTCCCCTCAATGTGACCTGAAATACTGTTTAAAGTGAGAAGACTGCTGAGCTACTGTTAGCCCGTGAAACAAGCGTCCGTTCACTGACTGCTGGGTAAAAACAGATTACATTTCAGATACAGGATAAACTGCTTTAAAACAAGCGGAATTAAAGCGAACAGTGAGGGGAAGTAGCATAAATTATATGTGATATTAACTACAAACCCATGTTTAAACATTTGAAAGCTAACTAGAAGCCCGCCTGCCAGCCACTGGCTGTTACAAGGCTGGGAGCAAAATGTGTGTGTTCTCCCCAGCCCGGGCGCCCTCTTCTGCTCCTGGTCCCCACACGTCACAGCTGTGCTGAACCTGACACTGCTGAGTGCAGACTCGCATTCGTATGCACCTGTGACCGGAGAGAATACTGGAGAGAGGGCAGGTCAAAGATGGGAAAGTGGTAGGAGAGGGAGGGGGAGGGGAGAGGGGCGTGAGGGTGGTCCGAACTTACCGGAGACTAGCTGTGCTCTGTGGCCCTTTAGCCCGAGGGGAACTTGACCTGAACCCCCCTCCCTTCTGCTATTAAACTGGGGTCCCATGGTAAGGGGAATAAGATGGGGTCCGTGGACTATGAGTCACAGTTGCTTCGGCTCTATGCACTCTGGGCACTTGAGATCCTTTCTCTGTGTGTATGTACATATCTGCAGTCGTCAGCAAAAATGTGTCCTGATTCGAACAGACCTCTCACCTATCTTCAGTTTTAATTAAAAAGTATGTGTTTAGTAAGAGGAAGATACCATGCTTTCTATCATTTAAAGAGAAAATAAAGTCAAAGTATATATAAATGACACACTATTTTGAGTACATAAATGGAGAAAAGGCATTTTCATGTGTATTCAGAACTTAGCATTATAATTTCCCCCAACTCACTGAGACTTTGGATAATTTCCCCCTTATCTAGAAATTGACCCTCTAAAACTACATTCAATACTGAATCATATCGTAAATTTACATATTTTTGGACTTGTTTTTGCAGATGGCAGTTCTTTTGTCACTTAATAGATGCTTCTGCTGCCTTGCTATGTCTCCAGAAGATGAGCTCCAAGGAGTTACATGGATGAAGCCATCTAAAACAGACCCATTCATATTTGAAAGGGCCTGAAGGGGGATAATGAGCGTGCATAAATGTTTTAATTCTTTTGGAAAAGTAAAACGTAAGTGCAGGTCTTTTGCACAGCACAAGCATCTGTAACTTGAAGTGTAGGCTTCAGATTTTTATGAACCTTTACAAATTGCTACCAGATTAAAAAAAAAAAATTAAAGAATAAAGGAAGCAAGCCCCCTACCTGCAGATGCATTTGCTAGTTCTGGATAAACACCTCTCAGCCCATTGCTGGCACTTACCTACACAGCTGCATGATGGGAAATCATACTGAGTCTTGACAGGTGTATCCAATAAATTTTTTATAGGTGTATCTAGCAATTTGGAAGGGGACTCTATAAAATTATTGAGAACAGAACCAGCTGTTCTTTTGGTGGGTGTCTTTTCCAAAGACGGAGTTGGGTGATGCTCTAAAACTGGGGTGTGGCCGTCGAGGTCGGCAGCGGAGGTGTGTCTCGTCAGAACCGTGACCGGCCCCGACATTTCGACTTTGACTTGCTTCTGGGACTTGAGAGCGAGCGCCTTGTGGTCGAAGAGAGCCTTGACCTGGTACTGCTTCAGGCGCTGCTCCATGGCCTCCAGAATGCTCCTCTGCTGCACGTTCTCGCAGCCGGGCAGCGGGCCCTCCAGTCTCGAGGTCTTCTTCCACGGCTTGTTTTCCGGCTGGGTGGGTTTGGGGTGCATACAGGCGTGGGGCTTGCATCCCGGCTCCACCTTGATCGGCCTGTGCACCTGCGGCTGGCACAAGTCCGTTTGGGGTGGCTGTGCTGGCTGCTGCTGCCCCTGCTTCTGCAAGAGGTGCCACCTTAAAGCAGCGTGCTTCTGGACGTCCTTGTGGGGCGGGGTCTGCGTGTGACCGCCCCCGGGCTCGGGCACCAGGTACCGGTGCTGCGCCGCGGGCTGCACCGGCACGTCGGGGTTTCTCGCTTTGTGTCCCTGGAGAGCAGAAGCCGGGTAAGGCTTCTGCTCGGGTTCTTGAAAGCACCTGTGAACATCTTGCTTGGAAGTCACATTATTTGGAAAACACTGCATGTGATGCAAGTTGTGGGTCTTGTTTCCCGCAAAGAGTTCAGAATGGGGACTCCGTTCTTTATTGTCTGCAGCGGAGTACTTAATGTTTGCACAAGAAATCTGCACCTGGCTGGCATTTGATTTCAGGAGCTGCCCGTAGGGAGAATTTCGATTCAAATTCTGAGCTTGCTCCAGTGCCATCTGGGTGTTTGGAGGCTGGAACTCGCTTGATTTTGAATACTGGCGCTCACCACGGAAGCTCTCTTCCCCCTTCACGTGCCTGAAGAAAGCACCTTCTCTTTGCTGGTCGTTGTTGCCTTGGGGATAAGGAAAAGTCTGGGGCATTTGTTCTTTGTTCTTCATCTGTGATTTTTGCTGCTGCTGCTGGTTTTGACAGAGATGTGAATTCTGGGGCAGTTGTATTTGTGCCGCCTGCTTCTGAGGCTGGTGCGGCAGAAGGTGTGAGTTTGAGAAAGGCTCTGTCTCTGATGCCTGCGGAAGCAAGTGCTGCTTGAAGGGCGGGGCGGGGAGCTTGTCAGCTTGGGGATCTGGTCTTTGTTGGAAATGAAATCTGGGGGTGCACAGTGACGGCACGTGAGCTTCAGGTGAAGGGTCTGAGGTGGCCAAGTGCACCGGGGCTTTCGGGAGGTGGAGCTGCTGGTCCCCGGCACCCTGAGACAGCCCGTGTTTCACCTCCACTGGGTGCCTCTGAGGCTGGTGCTCCGGCCCCACGATTCTCTGGGTGTTCGAGGGCACCAGGAGCCCCGGGGGCAGGCTGGAACTTCCAGTGTATTGTTTGGAGGTGAGCTGATGGGAGGGGCTGGCCCGGCAGTGGAGGACGCAAGGCAGGGAGGCCTCGCCACCCTGGGGGTGCGGCTCTGCCGGATGGAGATGCAGGGCCTTCAGTTCAATCCAGCCTGGCTTCAGGTAGGGCTGGGCTGGGCGCCCCCGCTCTCCGGGCGGCCCCTGCTCCCCAGCCGGCAGCCCGGCTTGCTCCTTGCGCCCTGCGCGCGGCTGCTCTCTGCCGTCCGCCGGCAGCGGGGGGCGCTGGCCATGCCCCGCCCCGGGGCCCGCTTCCTCAGAACACGACGAAGTGGGCATCCTGACTGGGGCCCAGGGGTCACCCTTGGGGACGAAGTTATCCTGAGGCCTTTCTGGAAGCATCCGGGAGGAGGTGGGCCCCGGGGGGCCGTGAGGCGGTGGTGCCTCGGCGGAACTCTCCCCTCGCCCTTCCTGCGAGAGCGCCTCCTTGCTTTGGCTGGGGCCGCGAGGGAGTCTCTCCGGGGCGCCCTCCTTCTCCGGGCCTTTTGCTTCTGGAGGACGCGGAGGAGCCTGCGGGAGCGGCTCGGGGGGAGGAAGGAACACTGGGGGTGGAGGGGGTGGAGGGGTGGCGGTGGGAATGGAATCCTTAGTGAACACTGAGTCCTGCTGGAAATAAGCACCATTCGCTTCGAGTTGCTGCGAGGACCGCAGCGTGGCGGCCAGGCCATCGCCGGGCCCCGCGGGGGGCTCGGCCCCCAGCGCGGGCCGGGCTGCGATGGGAGCTGCGGCGTCGCCGTTCTCTGCGGGAGACGGGCACGCCTGGAAAGCGGCTGCGTGTCGTTCTGCTGTCTCGAAGGGGCAGGTCCCGGTCGTGGCCGCGGGGTCCCCGGCATCGGCGTCGCCGGCCGGGGGCACCAGCCCCGCGGGCTCGGGGGGCGGCCTGGGGCAGGCGGGCTGCGGGGAGCCGGCGGGCCCTGAGGTATGTGACAGCGGGGAGAGGTCTCGGGACAGCTCGCCGGGCGCCTGCCTGGGGACGGCGTGGCCGTGAGATGGGGATTTCTGCACCGCAATGGAAACACGATCTGGGTAACATGGGGCCGGCCTCTTCTCCGGGAGCGCGCCCTGGGCGGCCTCCGCGGAGGAGGCGGGGCCTGTAGCACCGTTAGGCATTAGCACCGCCTTGTTCTGGAGCAGGGCCGCGAGGCTCCGGTCCTGTGGGGCAGCCCCCTGCGGCGGGACGAGCTGGGGGGCGCTGCGGCCGAGGTCTGGCCCGGCGCCCTGCAGGGGGTGCTGCGTGTCACTCGGGGCCGAGGCCGAGGGGCGCCCGCCGCCCTCGCACTCGCCTCGCCCCGGGCTTTCCCCGAAGTCGGCTCTTTCTCCATTCGCCTTCTGGTCTGGCCTCAGCTTCTTGCTCTGGTGGAGGCCGGAGAGCGAGGGCTCGCTGACCGTGCGCTTTATCCCGCCATTCTGCAGGCACCGGGGCAGCCCCCGCGCCGCCGGCAGCAAGTCTGGGCTTGTGCGGCGGTGCTGGCTGCCCTTTGCAGGGGGGACTCCGGGCTGACCCGGGAGCGCAGGCCACAGGGTGCCTCCGTTCACCTCTTGGCGAAGGCTCTCCGCGAAGGGGCCTCCATTCTGCAGCTTGGTCGCCAGGGCCTCGGGCTGGCAGACGGGCGAAGGCGAAGGCGTCAGGAAGGGACTCAGTCTGCTGCCCTCCACATGGCTGGTTCTGTGCTGTTCCATCAGGCTCGCTTCGGGGCCATCCACGGGGCTGCCTCGGAGTGAATCTGCGGAGCACAGAGAGGACAGGGCGTGAGCGCAGCCCCGCGGACAGGCGTGGCCAACGGCGACGCGCAGGGGACCCGGCTGCCGCGGGAGAGCTGCTGGGACACGATCATTCTGGACCCCGAGCAGCTCCTGGCAGCTGTGCTCAGGAACAGAGATGGTCAAAACCACTGATGCGGGACTGA